>JAPMOB010215052.1:0-28115 GCA_029875015.1 Lepomis gibbosus
GAATTGAATTGAATTGAAATCTGGATATACAAAAGAGACTTAAGTGACTAATTCAGCTATGAGAAAGTTTCATATGTGACAATATTCATCCCATTCAAGACAATGCTAGTTACACTGTGACTAAAGGACTTTCTGTGTTTAAATTAAGTCATTTTTTAAATTTTCTCTTGATAAATTAATTGTTAAGTTTTCTCAAGAAAGCAAATACTGTTAACTCTAGATAACAACAATGACGTAATCACGTGAGCATGCGCATGCTGTGATCTTGACTTGTGTATTGAGCAGACAAAGTCAGATCCAGGAGAATCTGTTATTATTCGTAGTGACAGGCAAAGACAGGCAGATACTGTATTGTGTGTTCCTAATGGAGATAACATTTACATTATTCTTCCTTGCAACTTTACAGAAGAAGGCATTTCAGTGACTCTGCTGATTTTGTTTATTTCACTGATACCAGTACAAGAAGTGTATTTGCAGCCTGAGGTGGCATATTTTGTTGCTAAAATCATAATTATGTTGGCTGGTGCCAGGCCTCCATAAAGACCCCACAGGCAATAGCACATTTAATATGAACAGAAGCCAGAAAAAGCTTAGCATAAAGACTGAAAACAGTGGGAAACAGCTAGCCTGGCTCTATCCTAAACCTATATGAAGCATTTTAATTGTCTCATGGCTAATTAACATGATGTATCTTGTTGTTTTATTTTAAAACACAAAACAGAAATGTAAAAACTTGTAATTTTAGAGGGAGTTAAACGCTTTAAAACTTTGTTTCTTGTAGTCTTTATGCTAAGCTAATAGCATCCTGGTTCCATAGTTAAAGCTCAGGGTATCAATCTACTCATCTAACTCTTGGCAAGACAGCAAATAATAAATGAATTTCACAAAAGTGTAGTTGTTCACACCCTACCATTCCTACCACATATGGGTGTTCCAGGCAGGGAGCGTCTCAGGTTTGCTCCGGATTTCCCCGTCTGGTCTATGTTAGTGAGACTGCAGCTCTTCTGGCCCTGAAGCGCCTGCTTCTCTGCCTCCAGACAAAGATGAACTTCTTCCAAACTCACTGGGGAGGAGGAGGAGCACAGCATGGCCACTCCACTATTACTGTAGGAAAGGAGGTCAAAAATCAGGGCTCAAATACGCGATATGTGAGACACCTTGGTATGTGGATACTGCAGCATAACTGAGTTTAGTTTGAGTCTGTATCTGCATCAGCAGAACATCTTCTGAATAAAATGACGATACACAAAATAGCAATACAAGTGTTCTTCATGCTATTTTATCTCTCAACATAAGATTATTGCTACACTGATTAATTTAATTGCCTAAAAAGTGCTTCATTGTCAAATAAACTCGGTCTTACTTGTTGGTTTGACTCTTAATTGATGAGTCTTCTTTGTAACTGGAAGTCAACAGATCCGTGGAAGGAGTTGAAGAAACACAACTGTCATCTGGAGACAACGATGGAGAGAAAGAAGAAAAACATTAGAGATGTTTTTCCAGAGATAAAAGAAAATACATTAAATGCAAAATTTGCAAAGACCAAAGTCAACACAAACAGTGGGGCGAACAAAGGAATGAATGAAGGAAGAATCAAAGACGCACTCGCACAACGAAACAAGCAAAGCAATGAACGACAAAATGAAGAGCTACAGAAAGGACCTAGTAAAAAAAGAATAAACAAGTTTGGGAACAAAAAGGCAAATGAACACAGGGATAAAGGTATGAACAAATAAACAAACTTCAAAACAAAAGGAGACAGAACAGAACTGAATCACCAACCTGAAGTGTAACTGCTCAGTGAGTCGGTATCTCCTGGTCCAGCGATGTGGCGCATCTCCAGTGACTGACTAGACATTTTCTGGAGGAGGTTCTTAATGTCCGTTTCATCAGGGAAAGCGGAGTTGTCATTGGCTCTCCAGCCTGACAGTGGGTGGGACCTGGGGCTGCTGTCTGACTGAGTGAGAGGGTCGGTGTGCCCACCTGGCTCGAGCTTAGTGTTAACTGGAAGATTCTTCCTGAAGTTTTGCAATGGAGAGAAGGGAAAGAGAGAGAAAGCAGAATAACTGAAATAGGAAAACATAACATTCAAAAATATAAAGATTTGGGCATAAAAGGTATAATAAGTTATTCTGTACTGTTTAGCGTTAGATTTGCAGTCTTCAAAAAATGGACATGAACTGCTGCCAGCTGATCTTCCCCCAGGTTGGGGACTTCGTCCTGGGGCTCTTCTTCTGGGAGAGGTCTGGGAATGTAAACCAAAGTTGGGAGTCAACCCAAAATCTCATCAAAGATCATGTGGTAACAGATCGCAGGAATGAATAAAATATTTTTACAGCCTCCAGATTATGTAGTTTTATCTCTTTCTGGTTGCGACAGGATGATTTCTCCTTCCTGGAGTTTATTTACCTCGCCTGTCAAGCCTTCACTCAGCTCCACCCCGAGCGGACAGTAATGACCAGTATCAACTGCACATGGCTCCTCCCTCTCTGTCACTAAGAGGTGAGGTGACTGGCCCCGCTCCCTTGTCTCCGAAGGATTCTGGGTATTGTAGTTCTGTGGAGGTAAACTGCGAACCAGGGCCAGGCTGTGGTAGGCACCACAAGCCACCTGTGGGAAATAAATAGAGATGGTATTTCTGGACACAGAACATGAGCGTTCACTGTAATTTAAATGTGGCAACGAAGATAACAGGAGGAGTAACTACCTGAATTACATGCCTGCCTGCCAAGTGCTCCACCTGTGCCAGAGATTTAAACAATAAAATTGTGATAATTAAATTAAAATATACAGTTTTGTCAAGTGCTCACATGCACACACATACAGTTAACACATTAGTCATACTGGCTCTCTCCCCAGTTGGAAAAGAATCAATAGTACAGAGTTTCATTACCCACATCTGGGTTGAGTCAGTGGCTTTCATATACTCTACATACCGGCCTACCAAAAGCAGGCATTGCAAAACGACCTTTCAGAATGCAGAATTTAATGGCTGACAACAAATCGATTAATCATTGCAGCTCTATTTAACTATTCCCAATGTCACAACTCTAATGTTTCTTTTAATTATAGCCCATGACCAGCAGCTATCTGTTATAGTCTATTTTAATCTAAAGAAATGTGTTAATGCTATTTTATATAGAGTACCTCCTTCTCTCTCTTCCTTCTTGATTATGGTTTTGAACTTGTGTTTTGGCTGCTGAATCGTAAAGCACTTCGAGCTGTAGTCTGTGCATGAAAAGTGCTATTTAAATAAAATATGATTTATTCATTTCGAATGCTGAAATTTATTGAGCTTTACAAAAACTTACCTTCTTTGGTCTCCATACGGGGAAGGTGCTGGTGACCAGGCCAAGCTGGCAGCCGCTGCCCCACGCCCACAGCTCGTTCTGGGCCGACAGAGCCAGACTGTGCTCCCGTCCTAAGGCCAGATCCACGACCCGAACCACCGCTGGAGGAACGAGGTCACTGTCCACCACAGTCACCGGGCATGGCTCTGAAACTGACACGGGATATTTTACATAGCTTATTTATCCCCACGTATTGTCTGACAAATAGATTTAGAAATTGACTAGATACAAGAAAGCATAAGTCAAATTTAAAGAAAGACATATGATAGAAAAAAGGAGGACCAAGTTACTACAAAAAATGCCAATTTCTCAACAATGGATTATTGGAATGAAGGATTCTATGCAGGCACTGAGGGAAGAAGAAAGTGAAAAGGGCAAGTAGTGGGTGGACACGGTGAAGACCAGAAAGAAGGAAGTAAGACAGAAGGAAAGTTGCTGACCAACCTGTGATACTTGTGTCTGTGTCCCTGTCAGTAAGCCCACACTGTCCTGCAGTGTTCTCCCCCCACATGAAGACGGCGCCTTGCTCGCTCAGCGCTCCGCAGTGAAAGCCGCCAGCAGCCACACGGACCACCGTCCTCCCCAGCAGAGAGATCTCCAGCAGCGGAGCGGACACTGGGATGCTCAGATTCCTCCACAACAGCTCACCAAATGAATACACCAGACCGCCTGGAAGACAGCCACAACTCTGGCTAATTTTGACTTTAAGATGTCTCTAACGCTCTTGCAGCTCAGGCTAGAACTGCTTTAATTGTTAACGTAAAACTTCAAATAATAGCTCAGGCTTTCTTTCGCTCACCTTGCCTATTTATGGGACAGTCTTAAATTTTTCACACAAAACTTCTGCTCAGCAAAGATGGGAGATAGGCTACTATGGAATTTATTTCAACCAGTATGAATTAGAGTTGGGCCGATAGATGATGCCATCGTCCATCGGCGATGGCTGACAAACATCACAACGTTGAGCCGGCATTGTGGTTTTAAACCCCGCCCCCCCCNTTATACCACCCTGTGAAAGTATGTTTTAATGACAATGAAAATTGTTATTATTGGTTTTAAGTATGCTTTGCACCTGCCTCTGAATTCTCTTCTCCCCACACTCACACACACCTACACCTCAGGTAACCACCCGGGTTGCCCCGCCTCTCTCTGTCTCCCCTTTCCAATACATTATGTATGACAATATATTACAATATTTTCTCAATGATCCTGAATGATTCAGAATCACTTCACATTCACACATTGTTTTTAACGATTCTTCAGTGATTAACAGACCAACACCTAAAAAAAGTACTGTAATTAAAATCTCATGCTTCTGTGGGAATTATTTCTTTTCCTCATCATCCCTGATGTATAAAGAATAAAGTTTGATAACCATTTATGTTGTTATAAAACATTTATATTTTGTATCTCAAGATAGATTGTGGATTGTAATGTTGTCTCCAGTTAGAACACATGTATGAGGACACATACAGAAATGAACCTGCTTTCTGTGTACGATAGGGAATAGACAGGTAATGTATATCATGAGAACAGAAGTAGAATGTCTGCTGTAGGGAAGAGACACCATTAGTTCTACAAATCGGGAAAGAGTCCATTTTAGATGCCAGCCACTGTGAGGAAAAGATGCCTTTATTTTTAGACAAAGCCACTTTTGGTAAGGAAAGCTGAACGAATGATATCAGGGATACGTTTAGAGAAGGTGGGCCTCGCAATAAGGCCCAAACAAGTGAATAAAAATGAATGTGCAATAGCGTTTGTTCAGTTGATCCCAGAGACCTTGTCTTCTGTTTTGAATATTCAGTAAATAAAAATTGCTGCGTACTCTGTCCGACTCAAGTTTTGTGTGTAAAAAGTACCCGAAGACATCTGGCCCAGCTGAGGGTTTGTCTTCGACACTTTACCTTGTACGTTCAGAAAGGAGAACTCCGAACATTATCTTAATATGAGAAATTTAAACCACAATCCGCTTATCTGAGTGACAGCACTGAACTATCGTACAGCCCTACTTTGACTCACACAAACACACCCTGTATTAGCAGGACTCCATGGTGTTCACCCAGGGCGGCCTGCAAGACAGGCCTGGACAGCAGCACTCGCTCTGGACAGAGCTGCTCACTGGGGCCCGTTGACTGCCAGATGTGAAGCAGTCCTCGCTCTGGAGGTGTGGGGGCCCGCTCATCTGTAGGGCTGCAATAACGCAAACAAATTAATCACTGTCGTTAGCCTGAAATGTATACATAAACATGCCTTGAGCCTACACACATTGTACTTAAACTAGGGATGTCCCGATCAGGTTGTTTTGCCCTCGAGTCCAAGTCTGAGTGATTATATTTTGAGTATCTACCGATACCGAGTCCCGATCCGATACTTCTTTAATACTTAAAAAAAGAATAAAAAAGAGCGAAAAAAAGATCCAGAATGTTCCTTATTTTTTATTTAATTCACCTTATCTTAACATTCAACAACTCTGTTAACAAACAGAGCACTTCAACAACATTAAATAAAAATATGAGAATATATATACATTTATATCTGAGTCCTGATCGGGATCGAGATCGGGAAACAACATGATCGGGCCCGATTTCCGATCTCGTGATCAGATCTGGACATCCCTAATTTAAACCCAAACCAGCTGAACACCAGGCCCAGACACCATCTGAGATTAGATTAGCTGAGATTTAGTAACACCAACAGGATGTCTCTAAAATGTGTATAAAATTATTAATTAATTATTACTGTTTTAATTAATTAATTAAAACAGTATCAGCCTCAATTATTGAGGCTGATACTGTTTTTTTTTTTAACATCAAAGTATATAAAAAAATAATTAACCAACTTTAATTAGCATTTAACTTGAAAAACACTTTTAACTCAATTAATAGTACAAACTTTGTTATTTATAATAATAAAAGATTATTTGACTGTTAGATTAAGATACAATTTATTCTCACATTTACTCTGGATCACAGCTAAAGGAAACTTCAGACTTCAATTTCAGAGGCATTTGGCTTTCAAATTTAACATTCAAAATCAAATTCAAATTCCACTGGAGGTGGCTGGAGAGATATAATCAGGACAGGAACTGATCTAATGTGTGTGTGTGTGTGTGTGTACCTCTCCTCTCTGTTCTCCATCACTTCAGACTCTCCATTCCACAGGACAGTGAAGGCATCTTTGGTCAGGTGTTTACTTCAGGTGCTTGTTCTTTATAAAACACCTTTTTGTTGTCAAAAAACAAAAATACAGTTTTTACTTGACTATCATGAAGTGTGGCTTGTGCCATAAATACTGGCATTATTTATTCTCCGATCAGGACAATATTTTTCATAATGTTAAATTTTATAAACACTATTAAGAGGACCACAGTGCTGACCGCATTCAAACTATATAATAATATCTTTTATTGGTTTTGCAACTGTCCAGAGAGGATATGCTTTCAATTCATTATGCTAAAATCAACACTAAATCCATAGTAATCCATGACAGTGAATATTTTGTCACCTTATTATTCATGTTATTGTTATGCGTTAGCACAGATAGGAAAGGATATGGCAATTTGTAAAACTTATAGCATATTAAAATTCTAAGAGTGTTCAACGGTGTTATTGCATTAAACATCAATTTGATCTATTTATGAGATCGCCCCTTCCATATCATACATGTACAGTCACAGGAAAAAGTATGTGAACCCTTTTGAATTGCGTGTATTTCTGAATAAACTGGTCATAAAATGTGACATGATTCATCAAAGTCCCAACAATAGACAAACAGTCTGCTTAAACTGATACGACACAAACAATTATACGTTTTAATGTTTTTGGTGAACTCATCATGTAAACATTCACAGTGCAGGGAGGGAAAAGTATGTTGAATTTATGCAGACATCCAAGTAATTCAAAAGAGTTCGCATACTTTTTCCTGCAACTGTATATTATCGTTATGTACAATATTATAACATTTTCTTTCTATTATGAGTTAAGATTTTGTCCAACTAATATTTCCAAGTTCAAGAATGAACTTTCACGCTCTTCGGACATTCATTTCAGTCATGTTTTGTCATGTTGTCCAACCAATTGTTCCACTGGGAGCTTTACTGTCTGTGATGGAACTGCTGACATGTCACAACAGCTCAATCCCTAGTAAAACTAATACAGGGGTTTGCACTTGTTGCTACATGCTCCTTACCAGCTCTCTCTTGCATAAAAAAAACATCCCACCTGTGTTGGTATCTGTGGAAACATCACATCAGCACGGAGCCCGTAATCGTTCTAACGTTAAAAGCCATTTACCAACACAGAGATTAACTTGGCTAATGAACAGCAGACGTGTTCTGTCACAGAATGATAACGGAAACACACATTCTTCAGCACGTTTAACGTTTTTTCCCTCTCCTGATATGAAGAATGAAGCCAGATCGTCTAGTATTTTTATTAACAAACGTTCGTGGAGACCGAAGTTGGCTAGCTCAATGCTACGGCTGCTAAAGAAGCTAACTAAACTTACCAACTCCCAGTTTGACCTCGGGGAAAACGTCGCGGAGATTTGTGATGTTGCAACTCTGGATATGTCCGGATAACTGTGTGTAACTCTCACGGTAGAAACACTGAGCTATGATATTTTTTCCTTACCCATTATAAAATCTGTGCGGCGCAGTGAAAGCAGAAGTTGTGTCTGACAGTGCTGGTCTTGGCAGCCGCCTCTCTCCGACGGATGGGAGCCGGGCAGGGACAAACACTGCGGCGGTGCCACACTTGTTGCTGCTGCTGCTGTGGTGCGTCAAAGAGGTGAAACTAAGAGGGTCCACTGTCTCTATTTCAGATACAGTTACCCATTAATGTGCCAATATTTTCTTTAACATAAAGTTAACTGCAACATTGTTTTCTTCCCTTTTACATATGTTTCCATTATTCTTTTATAACGTGTCTATAATCCATATTTATTTATGTCAACTGTATGTTTATGTATATGTCTATTTACCTAATCACCATAGCACGTGTAAAATACTACCTGGCAATAAAGCTGTTTCTGCTTGTAATGCTTGTCCAAAAATTTAAATAAATATATAAGCTCATTTACACTGGGGACGTTGGGGACATGTCCCCACCACATTTTGAAATGGCTGATTCATCACTTTTTGAAAGCATTTGTAAAAAAATGTTCTGAAAAATAGCAACTAACAAACAAAAATGTTTGATAAAGATTTATTTGCACAACAAGAAAACATGCCATGCAATTTAAATATACAAGAATCAAATGTGCATTGTCCCAAAAAAGTAACTAGCTAAAAACAACAAGCAGCTGATTACTGCATTATGTTCAGTTATATTTTTATATTTATGAATCGTCATCTCCCAGTGGAATTCTTTATTTTGTTTCCTTTTACATAAAAAAAAGACATTTTCACCATAAATTGGAGCAGAAAATATCTCCAGAATGCAATAAATTAATAATTAAAATGATTCAAATAGTGTTAAAAATCTTCTCATTGTCATGTCTCCTGATCCAAGTATATCATCACGCCCCTAATCTGAGCCCTTATGCCCCCACCACTTTTCAAGACAAAGGGATGCCCTTGATATAAGCTGAGTTAACTTAAGCGTTAAATCAAAACAGCCCATCGGTTAAATATACAGTTGAGTGCTTTTTAATGTTTTTTTATACGGTTTTATATTAGCTGTCTAACTAGTGTAATCATTTAATGTTTTGCTCTGTTAACTTCAATGTTTGCTTAACGTGCTTGCAGTTTCAAGGTCAATTTAAGTAATTATTTGCAGTTTTTCATGTGATACAGGGCTAATAAATGCCAAAAGTATGCACCATGCAAATACAGCAATATTAACTATAACGCTTCTCTCAGAATTGATTTTTAAAAGTAAATATGTAATAATTAAGGATAGTATTATGATTAATAATAAATAAATCTCCACAATGTAATGGCTCATGTGTTATTTTTACAGCAAGGGAATAGCTGTAAATGTGTATTACTTTCATAAGAGCTGTTATTATTTAAAAAAAGACTAGTTTATGTACACATGTGTGTAAAGCTTTGTGTGATTCTTCAGCTCTGTGTTGAAACAGCAGAGGTCTCTCTTTGCTACACCTGCTCAGATTTCCTCTCAGATTTAGAGCACCAGGACCCAGAAGAGGTAGAACTTCAAGGCATGGACACATTAACATTTAACAAGGTTTGAAATGTTGGCTCTACAAATGAACGCTTCAACCCTTAATTGTTTTTGATAAGTTGTTTTGCGAAGTCTCTCAATTTAAGCTCTGTTTTTATTTGAATTGTCCCTTTAGTGTTTGGAGGTGGTGTTTGGTCCTTGAAAGAGCTACATATTATGTTTCGTATTGTGTTGTATTGTGTCTCACCACAGTCCTCATTGAATATTTCCTGGCTATGGGCTCCAAACTAGGGTCCACTGACCCCCTTGGACTTCTACAACATTTCAATGATGCAATTTTGGAATCTCTAAGCTGAACTGTTGTTTTTTTAAAAGAAGTTTGTGAGACTATCAAGCCCTATGTCTCATCATGCTATGTACAATTTCACTTCTCTTCTTACTTCCACACTATGTTTATATTAATAGATATGCACAAGGTGTATTTATTCACCGTTACGTCCTTTTTTCCTTTTCTTCCCCTTTCCCTTACAACCATGTTCGTGATCAGCTCTTGTTTGCCGTTTTAGTGTTTTCTATATAAAAGAGTCCAGCAGGTTTTGGCTCTGACTTTTACTGCCTGCAGTAAAACACAGGGGGAAAAAAATTAAAAAAGGAACAAGAGCAGGGAATCCAGAGAAAGACAGGCTGATATTTTTTTCCTTCTTGGAGCTAAACATGAGACATTAAAGCATCACAGCTGCTGGCAGCCTCTTCTGGGGTCAGACATGTAGCATGCACTGCTTTTTCTTGCTAATCTAATATTCAGTTTTCATCCCACAAACATCTGAATGTCCTGAAGTTCAGCTCTATCATTTTGAGAGACACACTGTTGATGTCATTGTTGTTCATGTTCTTTTTTCCAAACCATTAGCATTACATTGGATCACTGTAAGTTCATCAGTACCTGTTTCCTAGAGGTGATGCGAGCTTCTGAAACTGAATGGGTTGCTGTTTGCAGATTACTCTCACATAACAGATGTCAGACTTCTCACCCGATCTTGAACCCGCCACATCAGCAAAATTTTGAAGTTAACTTGTGTTTTCAATTGTATTTCTATGCAACAAAAACAGCAATCTTCATTTTCTCTTTCCATTCTTTAAGACAGGAAACTATGTTTGATAGCAGACAGGGAAAAGTTGGATGTAATGTAATATATATACAGAACTTGTAGTAAATTGTTTTAAATATGCAAATATGTTGTAGTCCTTTTAATCAAGACAGGGTTACATGATCAGGCAACGCGTTGCACAAGCTGTACTTGCAAACTTCATGTTGGTTGTAGTTCATACTTACAAAATCAGTCAACACAACAAAGACAAAACAACAACAAAACCTCCATTCTTGAATCTCCAACCCATCAGTGCACTCACACACACACAGACACACGGTAACCCCATGTCGTGACCTGAGCAGCCAGTATTCTCCCATCCAAACTCTCATAAACTTCTACTGCTGCTGCTGGAAACAACACAACCTGGATTTACAAGACTGCAGAGGCAGTGTGTGTGTGTTTGAGACGTGTGTGTGTGTGTGTTTCATGTTTGTATATCCCTGTGAGGACTTTAACCTGAATGCACTCTAACCAGTCGGGACGAAAGAGGGTTAAGACTGCTTTTAGGGTTCAGGTTAAAATTAGGTTTAGGTTAGGGAGTGCTAGGGAGTGCATTCTGTCAATAGCTGTGGGACTTTTAAGTCCCCAGATCTCTTTTCAAAGAACTAAAAGGTTCCTTCAGCCCAATGTTGTGTGCATTTCCACTGTGGTCTCTCTAAGACCTGCGAAGATTAGGCAAATTGAAAAACAAGCTGATATTCGCTGTAGGTCTGTACACTGTACAAAGCGATGCACAGGCATTATTATTTAGTAACCACTATCCATAAGCAAAATTTATAAATGAACATCAGATTTGATTGGATTATAATGAGAAACTATAGGCTTTTCTCGACCATTAAAACAGCTTTTTTTGTGTGGGAGTATAGTGAAGAGACACGTGATAAAGTTCGTTACACATTTAATAACAAATTGGATAAAGCCATCAAGTTAAAATAACTACAGCACATAAGCAACACAAAAATAAAATCGCGACAGTTTAGAAGATTATTACAACATTTCCAGCTGACAAGAGCTGCAGATCAGCTGCAGCATCACATCTGTGACGCCTGAGTGTCGGAGGAACGGGATGTTTAACGAGCTTTATTACCTGCTGTAATCAGCTGTTCTATTTGTTTTGGAGAACAGGAGGCCAACTTCAGCTCTGTGTAAAAACTTCCTGACTGATGAAAAGTTAAAACAACTCCTTCTGACCCAGTATTTAGTTGTTCGCGGTGAAAACAACGAGGCAAACTGGCTGCTGTTTCCGAACAATACATTTAACGACAACGTACAATCTCAGGCGAGACTTATGTGCTATTTGACTGTTGATTGAGATTTATTGGTTTGCAATTAAGTTGGAAAAGAGACGAGAAATCGTAGAAAAACAGTTAACACGCCGATTTAAAGAAAGTTGCCAATACTCAACCATTCAAAAATTCACTGCAAGGCAAGCCCCACCCCCTCAAAGTACCGCTACTTTCAGAAAGTACGACCCCCCAAGCAGGGACTTTGGGGGGTTAAATAAAGACCCTAGAACTAAATTTAGACCCTTGTCCCTTCGGTGGAAACGCAATGAGTTCTTCCAAAAGTTCCTAGTTCCAGGGAATATAGTTCCTTTGGTTGAAACGCAGCTTTTAAAAGCATATTTCTACATCACAAAAAAGGAAAAAGAAAAACTGAATTTATTTCTCATAATTATGACTTAGCATCTTGTATTGATAGATATTTTGAACTTCTTCTTGGGATTTACTTAAAAAGACTCATAAATACTAGCCGTAATTGTTTCTCATTGCCGTTTTTATCAGTGTTTTATTCACATGTAATCTGAAGCCAAAAGAAGAAAAATGTAACTTTGTCTCAGAGACAACAAGGGAGGGGTTTAATTGAACTATCTGGCACTGGAAGTGTGTGTGTGCGTGTGTGTGAGTAGGCAGCGTATTTAAAGAACATTGAAAACACATGTCTGGAGCTCGATAAAAACATTTTAGGCACAGGGTAATTTGGCATGATCTTTACATACACACACACACACACACACACACGCTCCTTTGAATGGAGGAAGTTTGACCTTCTGGGAAACAAAGGTCACATGCATTAAATACCTGGAGCAGAAACACTGAAGAACTAAACCAGGTTAATTTTGACCTTTACTGATATGAAACTGTTCATATTACTTTTCCATTGATTTTGATTAATCAAATGAAAAGTAATAAACTGTAAATTTAACAAGATAAATGTTTTGCAACTTGGATCATAAAAAAAGAAATAAGCAGGAAGGTGGAGCACTGTTTCTCCCATCCATGCCAGAGGAACAGGAGAAGTGGAGAGGGTATTAGGGAGGAGGCGTCAACCACCACAGAGATCTTCATCTTCCCAACAGACAAGGCTCAACCTGGAACAGGGCCTGACATTCATTTTTAAATTAATGTAAACAACCATGCACAGTCATTACTGTCTATGTTCACACTAAATAAATATTAATCTTTCATCATTTTGTCCTAGTTTCCTAATCTCTTATTCGTTTTGGAAAAACTCCACTAGTGAGAGCATTTCTTAAGTTTCACAAAACAAGCTTAGAGACAGGTTAATAACATTGTGGGATCTCCATTGGCATTCAAAATGAGCAATAACAGAGAGTTTGAGACCACAGCAATTTGTCTTTTTACTTCACAACTCCCAGTAAAGGCATGTTATTGATACATCATTGATTTGGCATTGTTTGCCTCGTTCACACTACAATGCAAGACTGGTGTTTTGAAATGTATCCACTCTGGAGAGCGTATTTGAAAAGCTCTGTTTTTTAAGGTGTGAAAAACACAAGCTTAGTGTGGACATGACAGAAAAAGAGAGCCATAAAAAGGGACAGCGGTGACCATCTGGCTCGGGTCAAACTCCCACAGAGAGTCATGATCACAGTAGAGTTTGTGTGCGTGTGAGTGTGTGAGTGAGTGTGAGTCCCCTGCAGTGCATGGTGATGACCACAGCTGTGTGTCTGACCTCAAAACCACAGGAGGCCTCTCCCTTCCTAATCCTCTTCCTTTTCCATTTTCCCCTTTTTCTCCCTTTGCTCCTATTCTTGATCTTTATTTTCTTCCACTCTGTTGTTTTTATTCCAATTTCTTCATTAATTCTCAACCAAAAACACATACTTCAGAATACATAGCTCACAGAATACAAGCAGAAAAGCTATGCATGAACCTTAGTGGGGAAACCATTGTGGCTGCACCTCCTCCATTACTTTGCATCAATTAGCACATCACCTCCAAGATTAGTGTGTGTGTGTGTGTGTGTGTGTGTGTGTGCACGGAGTGGGGGAGGGGAGGTAAGGGACTATTGTGTGTATTCAAGATAATAACAGATTTACCGTGTTGCCTAACTCAATTTGTTAAATCCATTTAATCAATCAAACAATTTCTTTGACAGTCCTACTTTGCGTCCGGTGTAAAGAATAGATGGTCTGGCAAATTTTCCTAAACTATTCATGTGTTTTGTGTGTGCTGTTGAATTACTTGTGTCAATTTTAACTTAAGCTGATACAGACTTTTACACAACCAATTACACAACAGGCGCCAACCACAAGTTCCCATTTGTTTGCACTTTGAACCCCTCTTCCAATTATTATTCTGTACTTAAGTACAAATTTGAAGTACTTGTTAGTGAGTCTGCCACTCTCTACTTCAACTCCACTACATTACAGTTTTCTTTTTACTCCATTACAACTACTTGACAGCTTTAGTTACTAGTTACTACTTTGGGCTCGGGGTTACTGTGACAGCATTTCTTACTATTTTCAGAATATTTACAAACCAAATAATCAATTAATATAGAAAATAATCAGCATATGAATCCATAATGAAAATAATCATCTTTAACTTTACTTTAAGTAAAGGATCTGAATACCTCCACCACCACTGATGCTCACTCCTCTAAATGAGCACTGGGATTAATTTCCAACACAACAAAATGTGGCTTGATCTGGTGTTAGTTATTCAAACAACTGGATTTCATGTTTACTGTCACGACACCACGAAACCACTGTTAGATTGTTGAGATGGGGCTCTATTGTAATAACATTACCGTCACACATGGTGTCATTGGAAGTAAAATGGTCTTTATAGTTTGTCACTTCAGATATAAGACTCTTCGACCTCCCTCGAGAGTTCAGTGTACTTAACATTCCACAACAAGCAAAATTAACCCAACGCCATGGATGAACTGTAATATAATACAACTGTAATATTATCAGTGGGGTGGAGAATGCCCATGCCGAGGCAGTTTTCATTTTCCACATTTTTCCACCACTGCTATATCAACTTCCCCCGCCCTGCCTTTGGGAAAGCAGATCATATCTCAGTTCTTCTGCTTTGAAGCACACAAACAAAAAATCAAACAGGGCGAACCAGTTCTTCATAACTGTCCGGTGTGTGTGAGTGTCCCTCTGCAGGACTGTTTGAGACTACAGTCCGGCAGATGTTTAGGAACTCATCGGGTGGCGACACCAATATGTATTAATGACTCTGTCACGGGTTGGCAGCCCGACCTCCTCCACACTGACGCTCAGCCCGGGTTCTCAGCCCTTTGTTGTGCTACCTGTTCACTCACCACAACGTCACAATGCACTGCGTGTGCATTATTAGCAAATTTGTGGCTGACACAACCATCATGTTCCTTATCACTAACAGCATTGATTCAGCATACAGGCAGGAAGTCAAAGTCCCAGGCAATTGGTTTTTTGACAACAACCTCTACCTTAACATCAACAAGACCAAAGAGATGATAGCGGATTACAGGAAGCTCCAGGAGGCAAACACATTCCTGCTTAGACGGTCAGCAGCTTAAATTTCCTTGCTCTGCACATTTCTGGTTGAAGTCTACTGGACTTGTCACACAAAAATGGTGGTTTGAACTTTGACAGACGCAGAACTGAGAGGATTCCAACTGGTTTCATCTTTGGTTTGGCAGCTCTCTGCTCACAACCACAAGGCCCTCTAAGGATTGGTAAGAACAGTTGACTGCTTGCCGGGAGCTGCCTGCCATTCAGGACATTAAACCACACACGTTGTCTATGTGGAAGGCCCAAATGATTATCACGGTCTTTTGCTACCCAGTGCACAAACTGTTTACCCTACTACCTTCTGGCAGACAGTATCAGTATCAGAGAATGGACAGGAAGACCCTCAGGCTCCATAACATTTAAGACCTTAAAACTCACTAAACACTCATTTGACATTTAGTACTTTAATGCTGCTCCTACTTATTCACCATGCGACATTATGTCAACATAACGTGTGAATTTCTATAACATGTTCTATCGATGTCATGTATGTAATTACTGTTCAGTGTAATATTTTAGAATATTACTGTTATAGTAGTCGTGCATATGTATGCAACGTTCTGGAGTACAGAGCCTTAACAATGAAAAACACTGTCAGTGTTTTTGACTGCACTGTGTGTGTGTTCTTAGCCATTAGTTTGCGGCACTAGTGAGGTGATTAGTTAGTCTCAGAAAGCTGAGCCGGATAAATACAGGCCTAACCTACACACACACCATGCTAACTCTGATTGTATTTGATATGATTGTATTTTATCATTGCCATTCCATCCAACATTTTGTGTATAATTTACTGCATGGATTTTTCTGGCCACACACTCTCGTATGGAGTTTTTGTCCAAGCAGTTGAGATGTCAGCCAGTGGGCTTCCTGCTGCCTGCCACTGGACCGAACACACACTCTGTTGGTCCAAATAAATCCTTCTTTCATCACTGTGTCTAAGCGTGTGTGTGTGTATATATGAGTAGTCCAGTACTGTAGGCTCTCTGTGTTGCACTGACAGACACAAACCAGCTGCCTGCATTCCTCTCTCTCTCTCTGCTGACTTCTTAAGGTCGATCTCCCTCCCCCCATTCAGACGAGTGTCCCACACATACTTCTATAATGCTATATATAAATACCAACCCATAACTCAGACACGTACACAGCCACAGCCATACACATGCATGCACACACACACATGCTCGCGCAAGGAAACCAGCCAGGAAACAGCTTAATGAAGATATAGTAAGTGTATGTTGCACCTTTTACAGCTGGCTTCAAAGCTACCATATTCAACACCCGTCACTCATTCTGCCCTCTAGTTTGAGTCTGAGGTAACCAACGTCCCCAAATCTTCCTCAGCCAATCAGACGTCTTTCCTCATCATGTTTCAGCACATTAGCTCAGTTGTCTGGTCTATTTCTGCTTTCCGCCATTGTTGTTGCAATTACCACCTTATCTGTGGGTACTAACAAACCTATTTCTACTATATCGGATTTTTTGGTTGGGGAATGATTGTACTTATTCATTTTCTTCTTATTATTTGATTACACCTGTAATAACTGACTCCACCTGAGCAATAAAGGTCCAAAATATTCACTCTACTTTAAGCTGGGCTTTTCTCTAAAATGATATACTATGGTCACTAGCTAATTACCATCTTTGTCTGTCTGTTGTTTGGTGCTGGGCATGTAGCGTACAGTGTCTTTATCAGAGTTTTTTTGCTAAAGAGAGTGAACTAAAGCAAAGTTGTTATACACTGAGCTGAAAGTTATGCTCCCTCAAGCTGTTTCGAGCATCAGATTCTGGTAAAAGCTGTATGTATGTATGTTTGTCACGCGAGTGACACTTTTCACACAAACGTTGTCATGTGAACCACTGTTAATATAAAAATATTCATTGTAGCTGCTTTAATTTCACATAACCAGACTTAAAGCAAACAAAATTTAAGTAAGCATCCAAAATGTTCAACCTCACACTGTTGCATTTTCAGCACATACATCTAAAAAATTTAAGGGTATGTTCTGGAAAATGATCAGTAGTCAAGTCCATAATATTAATGGGTGGATAGACAAATGATGATGATGTTTTATAGTTTTCTCATGCAAATATGCCCAGGCTGCATGGGTTTATAAGAAACCACAAAAAAAATATCCACATACATAAGCATGAACATAAACTGACGTGATGCATGTAAATTTTTTGCTCACGCCTCAAAAACACTTAATTCTGGTTAGACCAACTTGGTTAGCCAAAATGTCCTGTAAGCCGTCCTCAGACCAAACAAAAAGGCTTGTGTTTTTCCACCTCCACTCCACATCTAAATAGTTGTTCAGTATTGGGTTTCACACAGTAGCTTGAATACTTTGCATGGCGGTCACGCTTCTGGCTATCCTTGAACTGAGCGAGCGCAATCCAAACCATCAAAATCTTTGCTGTTTTGTTTATTTCACCTTGGTCTACTGTAAATCTAGTTGTTGTTTGTGTAACATTCCCCCCACCCGTCTTCAGCAGATGTCCAGCTGCAGCACACTGCAGTTCAGACAGTGACTGACTGTCTGGAAACCTGCTGGACTGCCCACATCTGCTTGACCACTGCAGACACCATCTACATAAATACACACGGATAAACAAACAGCTACAGTTAAACACGATGAAGTGCGTCCATTTGACCTGGTGTGGCTACTAACTGCTGCGTTTTACACCACAGGGAGAAACAGGAATGTGTGTGTTTGTGTATGTGTGTGTCTGTGTGTGTTTGTGTGTGTGTGTGTGAGAGAGAGAGAGAGAGAGAGAGAGAGAGACAGAGAGAGAGAGAGAGAGGCTTGGAGAAAGAAATCAAAGTAATTTCAAGTTCATTTAAAACACCATTTTCTTAACTGTAAATTTGAACAAAGTGTAATTGTTTTCATCTTTGTGCCTGTGTGGGAATACTCTACTGGTGAAAATGTACCAGCCTGCACAGCACGGACAACTATGGTCACTCTGGATTAAGAGGTTTAATTATCAAACTCCAGCAAACTGTTTGCATGACAGTTTCATATTCTCATCACTTGTCCTCCAAATTAGTGATCCTCTGAAGTGAATAATTACAATGAGTGTTATTTCTACAGCTAAACATTTGGGCATCTTTCATAAATCTTTTGTAGCTATAACAATATAAATAATTCCCATGTAAATCACATGATGTACATGATCGTCAGGGGGTCTTTATCACTGACCTCAAACTGTACCATCACCTGAAATTTTCATGCAATGAAATGTGTGTTTTGCATATTTTGACCTGGGGGCTGGGTGATGACTTGATATTATCATCTGAATCACACAGTGATGTGATTTAAGTTATTGTTCAGCAAATTAATCAATGTATGTATGAGCATCTTTGGTCCAACACTTTTTCCAGGATGAATACAATTATATCTTCTCTTATGTCAATTTAAAACTGACAAAATAATAGTCTGTCTTACATAAAGACACCCCCCTCCCTCTAAGCAAACAAACAAAAACCATTCATTCATCTATTAACATTACTGGTTCTACAGGCTGTGACACTGATTGGCAGTAGACCTGGGAAATCAGTGTTAGTACATGTTGTTAGTACAGCAGTCTTATTCAGTAGCTCGAGTCCTTAATTATTCCACAGCTGTCCATCAGCTCTGCATACCGAGGCTTAACCCAACCAGTTAAAACCAATCCTCTAATCAGAAGCAGTGGCCAGCAACTTTGACACATTCTTCAGACTGATAATTTAGCTCTGAGGCTCCCAGCCATAGTCTTCGTGTCATACAGCTCATATACTCATAAGGGGTCACATATTTGACCCCCATGTCTCTGAACAACTCCACACCCTGATGAGGTCAGTTTATTTAAGTGCAAAGAGCACATTGAATATGTTTCCAGTGGACCAACCTCCTCATCAATACATCAATACAGCTTTTCAGTAATCAGTATATTGCTGGGTGTGAAATTAAGGTCAGCATGTATTGATTGTATCAGTAACAGAGGTTGGGTATATAGATGGTAAACGACACAGCTGCAGATGAGGTTATCCTGCTGTACCTTGCCAATAAGGTTTTAGACTGATTCTATAAAACCACTTTTGAAAAAGGCCTATGTCTGTCTGCATTTTTAAACTAACCACTTGAAGCTGTTATGCACATATTTATTGAATACTGTTACAGGTATTAAAATATTCCTTGTAAATTATTTTTGTTTGGCCATTTATGCCTTATTTTAATTGTACACCACGGAAACAAACAAGTGAACAGAAATGTCCACAGCTGGATTCAAACGGCAGATGCCCTGGATGTCCAAGCTGCATACCAAACGCGTGGACACCCAAGGCAGATTTCCCTTATTAGCAAGTGTCAATCCCTTCAACCATATCCTGGGTAGGGCTGTTGTGGAGCCTCAGGCAAAACACCCTAGGTGAGAGGTGGGCTACACTGGGATCGCAGAGCTAACAAATTTTAGCCAGTATTGACAGACAAGTATTCAAACTTACACACAAATTAAATTTGCCTTGATATCATTTTGCATTTTCAGCTATAATGGTAAAGTGACATATCTAGCACATTTCCCTCACATTTGACAAACCTTAGTTAAAATATAAATAAGTACAAACATATTTAAAGTAAAAGATAAAAAGAAGAAGAGAAATAAAATAAGGGAATAGAGGCAGTAGAGAACGTTATACATTTTTATACAACTGGTTTTAAAGTTAATTATAATCAATGTTTTTATAAAGTTATGGAAGTCTTTAACCTTCTCTGGATTTGTTCTAGCTTGGTGGAGCACAACAACTAAATGCCGCTTCCTTGACTCTGGAAATGGTTAGCAGACTGCTAGATGACACGAGAGTGTTCAAATGGTAACAGATGGATGTATGCTAGTGCAAAGACCTGAGAATGGGTGTGACCTGTTCAGTTTTTCTTTTTGTCTTTATTATGACCATAGCAGCAGCATTGTGAATGAGCTGAAGTTTCAGTTTCAGAGATCCAGTGTGCTAAGGTTAAGAGGTGGGGCATGGATCAGTCCTACACAGACTATGTTAATAGTAAGCACACTTAATGACTTGATGTGGATATGCAAATGTAGATCTGATTCCATGATTACAACACGAGAGTGGAGATGCTCACTCAACACTAGCTGTTATTCTTTTGTTTTTATGGACTGCTAGAGAAACAGCCTGTTATTTATTCAATGTACTTGTGAAGAGAATCGTTATGGGCCTGTAGTTGCTTGGCGACAGAGCTAACTAAAACTATAATTTGACCTAATGGCATGTTAAGGTTGAATAAAAGAGGCCCACGAACTGAGCCTGTGGGGATAGAGCATGTCATGTTGATTAGCTTTTAGTTGCTGAATGAGACAAAGTATCTGCCCTGGAGGGCTGTGAGGTCCAACCCACTTTTCCAGTCTTTTGAGTAGTGTTATGGTCAACAGGCAGCACAAAGACTCTTTAGGACTATGGCATTTTGCCTGAATAAGTTTCTAGATGCGGTAGGTCAGAAATTCAGATTAGCCTACTGTCCTGTTTCAATCTAACTTCTCTTCTTTTTTATGGGCCACTTTACAACGGGTAAATCTACTGACTTTTCCTTTTGGTTCTGCTTCTCTTCCTGCTCTCTCTCCTTCTCTTTCTCCCCCTGCCCTCTTCAACCTTCTCTCTTCTTCCTGTCCCTTCCCCCACCCCAAACTACACCCACCCTCTTTCATCCCACTCTGGGTAGAAACACACCAAATGCAGCAAGGCCACCAGGAAGCTCCTACACCTCCCACACTTCGCCTGTGGGCAGATCGATCATGGTGTCAATCCAAATTACCGCTGGTTTGACTGTTGTCACTGTTTATTCCAAAGTTACAGTTCAGTTCAGGAGCTGCGCTTGATTGTTTGCAGTGAAACCCTTTAAGCAGTAAACAGCAACAGGTACTTGCGGTACTTGGAGTGGTCGAGTGGTTAAGATGCTGGAATCCATTTGGGTTTCATGTTTTTTTTCATGGTTTGTGCTGCAATGTGTTTACATGCCTTGCACACAGTGAGTGACTCTGTGTGGATTCTGTAAGGAGATGGAGAGAGCTCAAGAACTCAAGCTTTAAACAAAACAGGCACAAAGACAACTTTCTGTCATGAACAGAACAGCACATGCTCCACAGCAAGTGATTGCTTGCGTAGAAGATGAAGCCTGATAAAATGGAAAGGAAAAAGCAAGGAATGGAAAAATGTGCTTTATCCTGATTTTATACAAGCATTAGAAAGTGAACAGCTGGGTAATCTGTGTGCATGCCCGATGGTCAGACTTATTTACCATTTCATTAACATTATTTGAATAGATGAACATATTTGAGAAATGGGATGTACAGGTCTGGGACTAGGGGACTGTGTTTATGCACTTTATCATTTCAAGTGTTTCCTACAAGAATCTATAGACTTTGTGCTATTCTTGACAAAAGCAACAGTGCCAATTTTTACGAGCAGTACATTTTAACACTGTAATTTAAATTTTTATTGTAGAGTAGCATTCCTTCTTAAGAAGTACAGTTTGGTTTGTTTTTCAATAACTGCCTTGACATGAACCATTCAGTAAAAGTAAGGAAATATCCAAAGAGAGGAATAATTAATTTAATTAACAGTAGAATTTGATGACGTAGGTAATGTGTAGAGGTGATGCCATCCTGCCCCCCCCACCCCCTTTTTATAAATGCAACGAAGGTAGTGTAATACATTTTACGTGTCAATTTAAATGCTTTATAAAAACACAAACCAGAAAAAAAGTATTATTTTTTGTCTAATCTCAGGTGTAATGTAATTACTGTAACACGTTTTCTTCGCTAGGGAGTAAAGGCCAATCAAGAACGAATCCTGTAGGAAAACAAATGCTAGGATTGGCTGAGACGCGACATTGGTTTCAAGGCGCCCCGCGTTCTGTCTGGTGGTCTTGTGAATGGAGGGGGAGCCTGGAAACCGGTGGAATCTGCACGGAGTGAGGAGAGCGAGCCTCTGGACTTCCAACCGCTCCGCGTGTGAACCGACGCTCTGTCTTCAGTCAGGTCGGAAAACGATGGAAATATGAGTCTTTTTAACTTTTAAATGTGTCTTGTTTTCGCCAAAATAACAACGTTTAAGTCTTACACGCGCCGGAACAATTTCAGTTTGCATTATTTCAAGAAAATGGGACTTTAAGTGTTTTTGCTCCCCCCACGGGACTGTGAGTGAGAGTGGACTGCTTGGAGTCACTTACAAAGACCATCAAGAAGTCATGACTCGACGAACGTTTTAACTTGGATTTATCTTCATAAAATACGAGAAAAAGACTATTACGGCAACTTCAACTAGAAATACGCGGACTACATGATACATGTTGGGCAGTTAATTTGAATTTTCTTTGCTTTTCAACCGTTTTCAAGTCGCCCTACTTGGATCAAAGTTTTTCTTTCCCTCCCCCTCCTCCTCAACTATGGCGGCGGCCAGGTCCACCACTGGCTCCGTGTTGCTGCGGATCATGTGGCTGGTGTGCGGACTGTCTTTCTTACCCAGTTCTGCTCAGCATTACAACAGTGAGAGTGGAATATCTATCCCAGAACACGGGTTTTGCCAGCCCATCTCCATCCCGCTATGCACCGACATCGCCTACAACCAGACCATCATGCCGAACCTCCTGGGCCACACGAACCAAGAGGACGCCGGGCTAGAAGTGCACCAGTTCTACCCCCTGGTCAAGGTCCAGTGCTCTGCGGATTTAAAATTCTTCCTGTGCTCCATGTATGCGCCGGTTTGCACAGTATTGGAGCAGGCCATCCCCCCGTGTCGGTCCCTGTGTGAGCGTGCACGGCAGGGATGTGAAGCCCTCATGAATAAATTCGGCTTCCAGTGGCCGGAGCGGCTCCGCTGCGAGGCTTTCCCCGTCCACGGGGCCGGTGAGATCTGCGTTGGTCAGAACACATCCGAACCCAGCAGCCCGGCATCCCCGTCTTTGCCCAATGCACGCGATCCAGTGACCCTTCCCCCAAACATAGGCCGACCCGAACGCCCGGTCCAGCACAACCCGTACCACCAGTTCTCCTGCCCTTTACAGCTGGAGGTGCCTCCCTACCTGGGCTACCGATTCATGGGGGTCAACGACTGCGGGGCCCCATGTGAGCCCTCAAAACCCACCGGCATCATGTATTTCCGTGAGGATGAGGTAAAATTCGGCCGGCTGTGGGTCGGGATCTGGTCCATCCTGTGCTGTGTGAGCACCTTATTCACAGTGCTCACATATTTAGTGGACATGAGGCGGTTCCGATACCCCGAGAGACCCATCATCTTCTTATCTGGGTGTTATTTTATGGTGGCGGTGGCCTACGCTGCTGGGTTTTTCCTGGAGGACAAAGTTGTTTGTGTGGATAAATTCAACAATGATGGCTACAGGACTGTGGCTCAGGGGACGAAAAAGGAGGGCTGCACCATCCTCTTCATGGTG
This sequence comes from Lepomis gibbosus, assembly GCA_029875015.1. Lineage (NCBI taxonomy): Eukaryota > Metazoa > Chordata > Actinopteri > Centrarchiformes > Centrarchidae > Lepomis > Lepomis gibbosus. Next base: position 23,881 of record JAPMOB010215052.1, read on the forward strand.
CTGTACTTTTTTGGTATGGCCAGCTCCATCTGGTGGGTGATTTTGTCCCTGACTTGGTTCCTATCTGCCGGCATGAAGTGGGGTCATGAGGCCATCGAAGCAAACTCCCAGTACTTCCACCTGGCCGCATGGGCTGTCCCAGCCATCAAAACCATCACCATCCTGGCCATGGGCCAGGTGGATGGCGACGTCCTGACCGGGGTGTGTTTCGTTGGGATCTTCAATGTGGACTCCCTCCGCGGATTCGTCCTGGCCCCGCTTTTTGTCTACCTGTTCATCGGCACGTCGTTCCTCCTGGCCGGCTTTGTGTCCCTCTTTCGGATCCGCACCATCATGAAGCACGACGGTACCAAGACGGAGAAGCTGGAGAAGCTGATGGTGCGGATCGGGGTGTTCAGTGTGCTCTACACGGTACCGGCCACCATAGTGATCGCTTGTTACTTCTACGAGCAGGCCTTCAGGGAGCACTGGGAGCGGACCTGGCACATGCAGACCTGCAAGCGCTTCGCCGTACCCTGCCCGGTTCACAACTTCGCCCCCATGACCCCAGACTTCACCGTGTTCATGATCAAATACCTGATGACCATGATAGTCGGGATCACCTCGGGTTTCTGGGTCTGGTCCGGGAAGACTCTTCAGTCATGGCGGAGGTTCTACAAGCGCCTTAGCAATGGTAACCACGGAGAGACAACGGTGTAAAGTTTAAAGGATGAAAAGGCCACGGAGTTTGGATACAACCATGGAAATGAGGTCAATTAGCTTTCATTTTTAATACTCTTTAGGGACACATTTTTTTTAATTGGATTTTTGTGTTTTCAGGTTGTGACGGCAATTCAGGCTTTTGGACACAACCAAACTTTAATCTATATTCGGAAGAAATTGGATGTATTTTCGATATATCTCTTTGTGTTTTTTTTTGTCGACAAGAAATAGCCCACACTGCCTGGCTTTTGCATCTTTGGATTATAAACTGGTGTAAATGGCAGCACTGGTCCCTGGACTGTAATGCCAGACTGGTGAAGTTACTTTCAGTGTGACATTTCCAACATATTACTGATTATATCCATAATATTAGAATTTGAATGTAGGCCTACTTCTTGTCTACCCTGGGGAGACTTTCTCAGTGGAAAACACCAGAACAGAAAAGACTGATCTGTCCATGCTGCAGCAAAACGGCTAAAGGTTTGATCCCTACAGCAGCCAAACCCTCTGATCCTTAATTAGGGATGCCTGGAAGTTCATTTTAAGGTACTCTGCTTTTAGGTAAAGACTGAAATGCTTTATGTGTGTTAGATAGCGCAGAGTGCAATCTCGCTTGTTTTTAATCTGATGAATAATGCATCAACTCGTGACTCTGCGATGTGTGCCAAGTGGCTGCCCAGAAATCCAAATTTTTATATCATATTTTTTTAATTTTTCAGACTGTTGAGCATTTGTGCTCCTGTATTGAATGTTCACTCCGAAGGTGAATGAAGTTATGTATTGGTTTGCACAGCTATGGTAAAGGTTAAAAGTGTTAAAAATGACTGATTCATGACAAGGTGACCTGGATCAAACAGTTACAGAGACCACACACACACATATGGGCCTCCACTCTGAGATGAAGACACAACAGCTCATTGTTTGTCTCTGTGTGTGGTCTCTCAGCTGTTGGATCCTCCATCAAAAAGACCTTTTAAGCTTTTAAGACATCCAAAGCACCATTTTGAGGATCCTGATTTAATCCGTAATGGTTGCTCAGGATTTTTAATGTTGTTTTATCCTCGATCTAGATGACTGTACACATCCACGCTTGTAATCTACCCAATGTAACTGAATCTGCCTTACTCCCTTATAATTTCACTTGTGTTAAATGGTATTTCACAAACACACTAAACATTTTAGAGGCTGTAATGAGTCATTATTTTAGTGTCTGTGCTACTTTACACAAGTCTTGAAAACACAGAGAAACTGCATTTATTTTTTCTGCATTTATGTTTGATGTTGTAATCATGGAAATGCCAGGAAGGAGGACACCTTCTATATATTTTTGATTTTGATAGAGTGAAGTGGAGATGTACTATACAGTGTCAGCAGGTTTTTACAACAAAAAACTGATTGTTTGTTGGCAAATATGAACATCCACATTTCCTCAACCAATCAGTTTAAAAACCAAAAGAAGGGTGCCTGTCAACTAAAGGCTCCTGTAGGTAAAATAACACAACCCAAACGTGAAATTCAGGATTGAGAATGTTCCTCTATTTTCTGAAACCTGAGTAGTTTTTGAAATTGCAGTAGAAACTTGACACTCATGTGAATACATTATCGGTAGCACCAGTAGCAAAAAAAGTAACCAGTGATTTGGTCCCATTGGTAATCTGCTGTTGCGTGCAGTACATTGGCTATTTTATTTATATATATATAAATATATATTTACTTTATTTCTCTGACTAAATAATTAAACCAGCAGGAGATCTTTAAATCCACCCATAATAATACTACAAAACACACAGTGTACCAGTCTTCACAGTATACTGTAAAAGCAGTTTGTGGACAAGGGATGTCACATTTCCCATGTGAATGTACTACGTACCTTCATCACTGGTTAAAATAAGTATGTAGGATTGAGATAGGAAACAGGGCAACACCACACTGCGCATGATTCATCTCTCATCCGTCATGTTTTTATCTAACAACGCAAAAGTATTTTGTGGAACTGTCGTTATGCAGATGAGATCTGACGGTGTCAGCTGATGTGGTGGTGGTGTTGTCTTGTTAGTTTTCAGAAGGAATAAGAGTATGTGTTGGGGTTTTTATTGGAACATATGCAACCTACAAGCAAACACAGAGCCTGTTTAAAGGCATATTGTATTTATGGGGATACTCATTTTTGTCCTTTTTTTTTTACTTTTTTAATGTGATAAGCCTCTTGTATGTGTACAGTTTGAATAAAAGTGATAAGGTTTGTACAATGGTGACCCCTGTGGTTTGTGTTCAGAGATTAAACCATGTGCATGCTGAGCTTCACAGTAAATTCCTGGCCGTGGAAGCAGCAGTTGACAAAATATTCTCAATCTCAGAGAACATGGCCTTGAGTTCAGATTCAGATTTGCCAACATTTGCATAGCATTTATTGTTAAAAATGCAAACGAACAAGGGTTCCTTGCATATCACACTTGATATGGACACTTTTTGTGTTTTTTGACCACCTATACTAAGTTTGGCCCTTATTGCTTTCACTAATATCTAAACCTTCTGTCACGCCAGTGAAAATGAAATAGTCATCCATGGGCAGGACACATGACTTGCTAGATATTAGCAATGACACACAGGCAACATTGTGAGGCTGCATAGCAGGACATTTAGCCAACAAACGAACAACACAAGACCTACAATCCTCAATGTTATGGATAATAACTTGACACCCTTCATTGCCTGCTCTGTTTTATGTTGTTATTGTACGCAGAAACAAGTTACTCTGTCTTTATGTGAATACAGTCAACTTTCACTAACTTCACAAAGTGTTGGTTCTGTGTTGCTTGTTCATGTTATTCATGAACACCTCACTCTAAAACTGAGAAAGATAACATTCTGACAATGATTTTTAAGTTAGGGTTAACAGCAATGTTGTTTTCCGGCCAAACATGTGTTACCTAATGAAGTTTGAGCAAACCAACATGTTGTAAATAAGTATACCAGCAATAACCATTGGCTGTGGCACAAACTGCTCAAAATGATGGAAAACACTTCACGTCCTCTGCATGAACTTCTGATCAGGTAACAAAGTCTCGTCAGTCATAGACTCCATCAGCTCCACAGTAATAAGGAATGCTACAGGAAGTCATTTGTGCCCACTGCAATTAAAATATACACTGACTTCCCTCCGGGCAGGGAGAGGAGGAGGATTTTTCTTAAACACAATGCACATTCTAAACTCGTGCACAGATATAGTCTGAAAGACATTTCTTACAGCCTTTTTTGCTCTATTTACATGTAGTAGTTTAGTAGCTGATATGAATTTGTACAGTTGCCAATTGTATTTTATTTATTTACTTTTAACCAACCTCATCTGTGTTTTGTGTGAGATGTATGTTTTGTAACTGTGACTGTTATTTTTATTTTAGGGAATTTCTCTCTGGGCGGCACGGTGGTGCAGTGCCTCACAGCAAGAAGGTCGTGGGTTCAAACCCCGGTTGCCCTGGCCTTTCTGTGTGGAGTTTGCATGTTCTCCCTGTGTCTGCGTGGGTTCTCTCCGG
>JAPMOB010215055.1:0-20466 GCA_029875015.1 Lepomis gibbosus
ACACACACACACACACACACACACACACACACACACACACTCACTCGTGATTCAAACATTTTCCATCATGTAAATCCAGTTTTCTTTTAAAACAGTTTTAGGACAGCGTAAGAAATCAAACTATTAGACCAAAGTTGTGTCTTTTCAGTTTAGTGGAAAGGCTGTTCTACAACACATTCATGCTTTATATAAAGATGATTATCATTACAAAACATCTAACAAGCACACAACATAAATATGTCCAAGTAAATGTCTCAAAAATGAGTATTGTTCTGTGAGTGTTAGTGTAAACTTGTGAATCACTGATGAATCATTCTCCAGTGGAATATTTTTAAAATGGAATTTTTTTTTCATATAGGCCTATTAGGCAAAAACAAATCTACACTTGCATGAACACAGCGATACACACATACAGTCTGTACTCATACACCACCACTATCTTACTAGGACTTTAAAAAGGAAAGAAACAATAACGCAGTTCCCTGGTTAACTTCTAGAGGACACTGTTGTCTACAGTCTCAGCTACATTGAAAGTCTGCACAGCCTGTTCTGTCTGATGGACCGCATTTCCCCTTGAAAAGGCACCAATTCACACAATTACATTCTAATTAAAAAGAACAACCTAATTAACCTAGGGAATGTATTCCATAATTCGGTAATATTAACATGATCATCCTTGTGCTTGTAAATGATTGGCGATAAAAGCAACAGCAGAAATTAATGGCACTTACTAATTAAAACGGGGAGATAAACATGGGCTTATGAAAATGGGGAAATTGGGAGAGACTTTATAGTTTTAAGTAGTTTTATTATTACCGTGTCAAATATGAATTTGAGTCATCATATTTTCTTTGAAGACTCAAAGCTGTGATTAGGATGAGCGGAGCATCACACAGCATGCTTTGCTCCCTGCCAACTCCCCAAAGAGACAGATACTCAAGTGCTGCACTATATCTTAAACATGCAGAACAAGAGCTGAGCTGAAAGTGATACACCAGATCAAATTGCTATCATAAATTCTTCATAATTCAATAAAAACACAGCACAGACTGTGTAACTAATACATTTCCACTGTCTTCTCTTAGTATTCTGAGACACGCTGTTGTGCGGCGGAATGGCAGCACTTGACTGCTCCTGACTTGTGATTTGAAAATTGAACCAAAGGACAAAGAGGTGAAGCGACGATGAGGTGGAGAGACACAAGGAGAGAGTGCAGGCACAGAATAGTAGCACACTTCTTTGGCTCATCATCACCACCTATTCCCACTTGCCAATATATCTGTCAAAGCCCTCATCACCATCACAAGGTAGAGTCTTCCACTGATAATGACCCATTTAAAGTAAATAGCTCTGATCATCAGCATAGTAACCATTATCATAGACATATAGCCAAGCATGTGACTACTGAGGTGTCACCAGCATACTGAATGTTTATAATATGCATATGTGCGTATGGGGAGTGTGTGTGTACCCCTAAACATCCATTTAGGCAGCATTTAATAGCAAATAGCTATAGCTCCTGACTTTGTATTGTGTGTATTGATAAACTGATCCTCCAACTTTCCTAAGGAAATAGTCAGAGATACTGTTCAGATATAGATTTCTGTTGTTAAAAAAACAAGTGTAATGCATTACTTTAAATTATTGATTCAACTGCACAAATATAAATATTTAAATTACCTTGTGGTTCATTGTCAAAAATCTTGCTTGAGGTGATTTAGACCATAAAATATTTAGAACACTACACATGAAAAATCGCACATTGAAATACTTAATTGATCCCAACAACAAAAGATTCAGGCAGAAGTATTCAAAATCTCTCTGTAAAGTTCATGTTCAAGTTTAAGGGGTTCCAATAACAAACAAGCAGCAAATAAATACACATAATTCTAGAGTATGTTGCTCAGTGCTGCACATTTTAATGATTGTGCTGCCTTCTTAAACCACCCAACCCAATTTCAGCAAATTTGGATTGATGAAATTCTAATGTACGTATTACTTTAATACTAGTCTTTCATTTTAATAAGTTTTTAGTTTTGCCAATGAAGTGTAATCAGGAAAAGGGCGGTGCCGAGTCTGCTTTTTAAAAAATCTATATATTGTGACTCATTCGGTCAGTCTACACATACCATTTTTAACCAATATAATGATGCATATGTCCATAGGTAGATATAAATGAATACAAGTGTTGTGCAATAGCATAATTTCATACATGTAGCATGCCCAAGTACTGAATATTTTAGTGCTGGTCACATTCAATTGAGGGACAGCATGAAATGGAGCATTTGTTTTGATAAATTATTCTGTTGATACACCACCAGAGAGCTGTTTCAAATGTGTATTAGCCAAATGTAATGTCCAGGAATTAGCTGGGACATGATGTGTGGAGTGTACAAATTCCCCTGTCCTTCATTAGAAATGTTATAAATTATGCCAATGTGGCATTTCAGTAATTACTATTTAATAAAGCAGCGTAATTAAAATGCAGGCTTTAGAGATGTGCTTTGTATTGATATGTGTGTAGGATGTACATCTGAAGAATCGCACATAAAGTCATGCACAGACACTAACACGCACAGAGAGACAGTGCAGGTTGTGTGTGGCACAGCCTGAGGCTGTCTACCTTAGTACCTCTCAACGCCCTTCGACTTCCATCAGAGCGTCAGTCACAATAAAGCCGTTTTTAAAAATATGTCTCAGGACAAAAAAAAAAATGTCAGGGACTTGTTTCATGTGGGTCCCCAACTGAATAGACTTTTAGTTTGTTTTAATGACCCAGGGGCCAAGGGCGAGAATAAATGTCCTCTTGTCCACGGCCAAACACATTACAAAATAAATATATAAAAAATCACAGCAGCTTTAGAAATATCTGTGTGAGTGTCAGAACTGTCAGGGCTGCAGTTTTGACCACACACAGCATACTCACTAATATGTGGTAAATAATAAATGGATATTTATGTTTGACAGCAGATTACCAGTGTTCATCTGTCTTTAATTATAGTTACTGTACGTGAAATTGCAAGAACTGCACAAGGGGCTCATGTAATGTAATGTACACCAGTGTACACATATGTAAAACTACATGAATCACAAACATGGGGATTATAACTTTTTTTAAATAGTACAGTACCACCACTAGCACAAAGGTGCTTATAAAGGTCACATAATGCCATAGTCCTAAGATGTAAGGCCCAGGTAGCTTTTATCAGACTATAACTTTGCATTGCTGTGCATATTCTCTTCATAACGCTTGTTCCTTAAACCATTCAGTCTGTACAGTCTTTTTGGGGTTGGATAATGAAGATTTACTGTATATAATGCAGATAGGGACCCACTTTCCTTCAAAACAGCCAATATAAACTTGCTTTAACTCATTCTGTGTCGGTGTACACTCAGTAAATGAATGTAATAAAAACACACATACGTCCTTGTAAAGGTTAATGAATATAAATATAAACAGTGGGACATCGGCATAATTTTATGTATATTGCGAATGGGGCTCAGGTAGTTTGTCTGGTCTGCGCTGGCAGCAGCGAGTGCTGGAGAGGAGGTAGTTAGGGCCTGGTGCTCTGCCAAGCCAAACTCTTGAAGCATGCAGAGGGCTAATGCTCTGCCTCTGATGTGTGGCACTGAAAAACCACAGGACCGCTTGCAGGGTCCACTAAAACTCCATCACTCACTCACACCCCGGCAGAGACGGTGAGATGGAGTGAGGGAGGAGGCAGGGAAAGGGAAAGGGAAAGAGACAGAGGTGAAGAGAGAGAAAGAGGAAAAGGGTGGTGGTTGGGGGGGGGGGGTCACAGTGTTACAGCCGCATGATTGAGGAATGGCTGCATATGAGGAGGAAAAAAGGGGAAAGCAAGGTGGAAAAATAGAGTGACTGTATAGTCAAGGTGTCTTAATGCATATTCCATTCATCTTTTCTCCTCTAAAATTTCTCATTCCTCTGTGGCGTGGGTAAATCAGATAGCCTGTATCAGATGGAAACCAATGGGAGATTCTGGAGTAGATCAAAGGTGTGGCTGTGGTTTAGATAAGTCTACCTGCCATCCAGACACAGTTCATCTGTCTTAAATGGATGCTCATTTCTCTTGTCAGATAGGGGAAAGGCTATATATAGCTGTGATTAAGATGTCTGGAGCAACTCTCTGGGTCTTTAGTCAATAGGAGACTTTCAAGGCCTCTGCTGACATTGTAACAGTGCCTATTAAGGGTGTTTGTTTAAAATTAGCAGTTGTTTTGGGGCTTCAAACTCTTTTAACACAGTGATTTTGCTGTGGTATAACAACTTCATTATTTGGCACACATCCACTTAGTTGATCTCATGAAAGTACAACTATTGGTTGGCTGAGGTGCCCATAGTGATTTCACTGTTTGCTTTCTATCAAGAACACAGCCAAGAAAAGTAAAACCTTCTGCAAAGCAACTCAGATATGTTTTTATGAGGTTTGCGATGCAAAAGTTTGTTACAGTGTGCTTGAAATTACAAAAAGCAAAAGTCATGACTAAATGCTGATGGTGAATACAGACACCTTGGGATCACGTTGCTCTGAATGACCAGTGTGACAATGGTGGATGTGAATTTTTCTGCTGTCTCTCCTTCATGAAAGTTTATTTATTGTGGCATATATACAGTCGCAAGAGGGATTTCCTAGATGTGGTACGTTTAACCTACTTTTTTGCATTGATTTTGCAACAAATCAGATCAGAAACATTACTTTTTCTACCACCTGGATAATTTGTGCACCTATATTTCATAGAACGCACCTTACTTACCTAACAATCTGTTCTGTGCTCACACAAATAAAGTTTATTACCACATTATACATTTCTTAGAACGACGAATGAATGACAGCGCTCTCTCTCTCTTCCATCATTTCCTGTCTGTCTCTGTACTGTTAGCTATTGAATAAAAGAGTTTAAGCTGAAATGTGTCAATTTATTGACATGTAAATATTATATACTCTAATTCAAATACGGTTTCATGGAAAGTACTTTACATTCCTAAAATATTTATTAAGAAAGGCCTTTTCATAGTGTTTTCTATTCATGTAACCTCTTAATGTATTACAATACTTCATCTCTTTGACTGTAACATAGGGGTAATGTGAAAAAACAAAACCAGTTTACATACTTTGATTGTGCAGCATCCAAAAAGACTAAAAGATACATTTTTTCAGTTGGCATCTTTAGTGCCTTCTGGATTAGGGGGCATCAAACAGCAGCTGAGGAAACCTTTGCCTTTCCCCGCTCAGTACAGTTTGTGAATCCCACTGAGTGTTCTTGCAATCTCCGAGGCCCTTTCACCAGTTTAATAGGGCACAAATAGGACTCACACACTTACACACTACAGGCATGGAGTCTCTTGCTACTGCTGCATGATGTCACTGGCAAACACTCAATGTGGGGAACACACGGCCAAACAGCGAAACAATTTGTTTAATCATAAAGTGCATTTACATAAGGCAACGGCTGAATAAATGAATGCATAATTGAACAGGTTAATGCATAATGTAGTGCTCCCCCGGGACAATAAATAAAGTGCCTTTTGAAAACGTGTGAGACAGAAAAAGATAGAGAGTTAGAGAGAGAGACAACACTACCCGCCAAGCGTCAGACAAAACATGAAACACATTCAACGAGACAATGCCAAGGCCACCGAGGTAGAGAGAGGAAGAGAGGAAGAAAGAAAGGAATATGGCAGGAAATAAATAAATAAAAAGGTGAAGTCTTGCTAAGAGGATTTCAGGACATGCTTCGTTTCTTTCCATAATCTGTCTATTAGCACCAAAGTATTTCCAGCTCTCATAACCATGGCAGGGACACTATTAGTGACAAGCTCACACACCAATACAACTTAACACTGCCTCCTGGGAATTCATCCTTCACTCTCTGTTTGTCCTCTCTGTTTCTTTCCCCTCTCATTTCCTATTTCTCTCCCTTTCCTTCGCTACTACTCCTATTTTCTTTGCTTTTGCAATGTCTCCTTCTTTCCTTCTCTTCCACCCTCTTTATACACCAACACTCTTCCTCTTATTTTGTAAGCCCAACGCAGTTTACTTTGTTGAGAAACAACTGGCTTGTCAAGCAAGTGCAGATATTAATAAGTGTGCAATTTCTATTCAAGAACAGAGTAGGAGGCCATCAACTGCTCAACACACACCCATGATTTCAGTTCCGCTATAACGTCTTGGTGAGGAAGAAAAACTATAAAGTATCTGTGAAGGTCAGAGGGTTCTGATGGCTTTGATCATTAAAAAAGTCAAGAATGCATAGATAGCTTTGTGTAATAAAACTGGAGATGAGTCAGTTGTGTATTATTCTGCTTAAAATCTAAGGCCAACTAATACATTTAATACAAAAGCACCCTCTGAAAGCGATACCACACAGAAAACTGTTACTGCAGGAGTTGGTGGAAAAGTAACACCCCATCCCTTGCTCAGTATGTTAAGCTAACCTGTTTGTCGTCTAGTATTGTTTGTATTTGACTGAGGTACAGCTGAGCACCATTTTGATATAAAAATGACAACAACCAGTAGTGGTGTTATTTTTTCCACATAGCGTTACATTTATTATGTTTCAACCTCAAGCTAAGTCAGTAACCATGGTCTGTTTACAGTTTTCTCAGTTGCTTTTGTACATTTTTCGAATCATCCTAAAAATTTGCAAAACAGTAAATGCATTTGTCGAAACAGCACTAGCCCTTAACTTGCTCAAAATCCTTAGTCTATCTCTCAAAAGTAAGTAAGTTTTTATCTAACATGTATAGAAAATATGCTTGACAGATTATGACAACGTGTTCAACCGTTTTGCATGTAGTGACTTATGAAATCTTAACTAACTTATCCCTAGATGTTGTGGAGGGTAAGACTATTCAACAGAGAAGTATAATATATTGTGATCTACTTGACATAAGCAATTGATAATGTAGGAAACAGCAGGCAATTGTACATAATCATTTGCATGAATTTGTCAAATCATTTGCAGTTTGTTCATTAGAATGAGAAATTGCTTTTATGGTGCGCACAAGTGACTAGATGATATGGAGGTTGAACAAGTAGTTCTGAGAATTTCAATTCTGATCTAAGACATGTACCAAAGCAACTGAGAAAAACTGTAATGCATTTGAGAATCCTGAAATTTGGAGCGAGGCTATAGGGAACTTTTGAAAGTTCCCTTTAAGTTCCCTTATGAAATAACTTTCTCTTACAAATAATTAAAAAAATCCTTTCTCAATGTAACACACTCACAATACACACAGGGGTTTTGCTGCTGTAGCCTTACTTGGTCTGATATGATGAGTAGCCAATGTTAACTAAGGTTAGCAAACTTTAGACAGTTTCTGTGTAACTTACACGCTGACTTTGTTATTCTTTTATACTTGTGCTGTTACTGTTCCTGTTACACTACATTTTACCATTTAGTACCATTATCCCATAATTGCTGCAGTGGTTGTTATTCAGCCAAAGTAACATAGTTTTGTTTTAATGTTTCATTTCATCAAGGCTGAAGTGGTAAGAGTTCGGACTGAAGAAGAAGGGAACCATTTTTTTGTTCAGTTCACCATTTCATGATAATATGATGACTCTGCAGTTCCCAACTGTGAGATGCAATTTGAAAATTAAAAAAATAATAAAATATAAATATTCTGTGCCCATAATCTCTATTCACAAAAATATCTATCTAGATACTGTACAGGTTAAATGTAACTGGTGCTTTTTACCTGCAGGATACTGTTTGTTACTAAGGAGGAGGAACAGATCTGCAAATATGTGCTTTTAAAGGAAGATACAAGAAGAAAAAAATATGTCCTAACTATAAAAATCTCTCTGTAAACAATGTTACACTAAAATGATTAGAGGTATTTTTTGACCGTCAGTCTACTGAACTGCTTATCAGTGGTACTTGAAGAAGGAAAAAGACTTCCTGACAGGCTTAAAAGGATTCACAGTCTGTCTCCCTCTGCTCAGCTCCCACATCTACATCCTTTACTCTGATAAATAGAAACTAGAGAAAGCCCAAAACAAAACAAACTGGCTGTATTCATTAAAGCCGCTGTTACGTGCATCTCAGAATATACTCCGATACCTGTCAATGTCTGTTTCCGTCGTGGTGGTCCACAATGCAAACATTGCATGTGTGTACATGTGTACGTGGCTGTCAGGTGAGATTGTAGCATTTACGCTGTGATATGTCACACCTGATTATGGATACATGTTCCCTTCTTTTTCCCATGTGTGATGCATGCATGAGTGTGAGCGTGTGACAGGCAGACATCAGCAGATGTTTGGCGGTTGATGACAGCGCCACGACCTCTGATGACGCCCTCCATTTTGTCACCGTCGACTCACGCAGATTACCCCCAGCGCCATCTTCTTACTCTGTATGCTAATGAAACAGAGAGATGGAGTAATGAGAAAAGAGTCGCAGATACAAAAGAGGGAAAAAAGAGAAACAGACGGAAAGACAAAGGAAACGGTGCATGAAAGAATATGTGAGAAAGAGACATGAAACAAAGTGTTTGAATGTGTGTGACAGAGAAGAAAATAAGAGTAAGAGAACAAAAAAAAAACAAAGGAAGGGCATGTCTGGGAACATACACAGCATGAGAGAGATGAAACATGAATACAGCAGGTAGAATGTGGAAGAGAAAGAAAGAGGGACACTAATGAAGGTCATCAGCAGCCATATTGGGGCTCCCTTGGACAGAAATGTAGTGAGTGAGGTAGTGTGATGAATATGATTATAGGTGTGTGAGTGTGTGTGACAGTAATGAATTCAGGGTGTGGAATAGGACGGGGATATAGGTCTGAGGGAGTGTTGAATTTCAAACAGGGACACTGACCCGTCGCCACTGTGCCACTGATCGCCCTGGATGTGTGTGTTTTCCTTGTGTCCATGCGTAGGTGTGTGTGTCTGTGTGCCTGTGTAGATGGCTTTGTGCCGAGGTAGCAAGGGAGAGATGCCAACTGGCCTGCTGTAATTTATGTGAAAACTAACAGAGCTGTCCCGAGATGTCATTAGCTAAAAGGCAAATTTCATTATTTCGCTAATATGGAGCATGATGACTCTTTTTGATGTCTCCCTCCCCTTCTCCTCTTTCCTCCTGCTCCCTCCCTTTTCCACGCCTCCCACCGCCTTTTTGTCTATTTACACCCACCCACCCCCACCCCCACCCCTCCTTCGTACCCCCATTCAGAGGATCTCCTTATTCAGAGCAGCTTTCCCTTTCAAGGTTGAAGAAAATGGCCATGTGTCTGTGTATATGTGTGTGGGGGGGGGAAAGTGAGACTGATTTTCATTCGTGGTCCCGCTGAATGAGGTGATGGTGACTCACCTTCAGCCCACAACGACACACACATACACACACACCTTGCACTCTTTCCTCCTTCCCCTCCCTTCCAGCCTTTGATGTGTGTTTGAGTCGATGGCTAATCAGGTAGCATCAGGCCTAGTCCTCATTTCCCCTTCACACCGGCCCCATTAGGGAGCAGGCTTTCTGGAGCAGGCCGATAAGGACAATATGCTCTTCTTCGGCACTCTCTCTTCCATATATACCCTAAATCTCCCACTTCTCTCTCTTTCTTTCTTTCTCTCATTCTGCCCTTTTCCCGTCTTTCCCTGCCTTAAGTCTCCAGTGTCTCCCTCGTTCCTCCATCTCTCATTCTCCCCGTCACATGCTTCTCTCACCTTTCACTTTTCTTCCCATCTCACCACCTTTCCCTAAATGTCCCATAACTCTCTTGGTCCTCTTTCTCTCTTCTTTTCCCATCTTAACCTCTCCACTCTCTCTAAATCACACACTGCACCACCTTCCCTTCTTTCCTTTGTCGGCCTCCCCCTGCATTCATCTTTCACTCTGCTTTTTTCCCCTTCATTCCCAAACTTATTCCCTTGATCGTTCTTTCAGTCTCTTCCCTCATGTATCCCTCTTTCACTACTTCCTCTCCTATTTCCCAACAGTCCTCAACTCTTTTCCTCTCCCTTAAATTGTCTCCTAATCTTTTCCCACCTCTAGGTTCCCTACTGTCTTAAACTGGACCATTCCCCCCATCTGTTACTCCTTGAGGGAACACGCAAACAATTCTAAGAAACTGGCCTTATGGTCAACGTAATCATTAAGAGATGGGAACATAGACATAAAAATCTGTCATTTGTGCAGCATTTGCTAGCATACACCATGTTGATGCTTTAAAATCCACATTATTTATGATGGAAGGTAGTACCTTTATTCCGATTAACTGACATTTAATATAGAAAGGTTGCTAGTGGTGTATATATTTAAATAAAAATAGATGTTGAGTTTCAGTGGGAATATTTTCAGAGTATCCAAATATTGCTGATCATCTTGATCTGTCACTTATGTGCTCTGGAAATGGGGTAGCTTTTAATCCTTCCTTTCACTTTGATTGCATGGCAATGCATCTTTGATCCCGTCCATTTATGAGCAACATGTGTAATTTTAAGACTCTTCTGTCCAGGCAATGAGAGTGAATAGAGAGAAAAACAACCCATAATTTTCCATTTTTACTGACAGAGCACAGGACCATCAAAAATATTCATACTATTAAAGGAATGTTTTTGGGGGATTTTTCTTTCCAAGGCACAGCTTTGCTTCTGCTGTTATTAACAAATCAACATTATTTGCACTTTTATTATAGGCAATCTGTTGTACAATTCAGAGTTAATATGGCTTTCAGAGCAGCAGTCTCTGGTAGTTGGACCATGTTTATATGATCTTATCTTATCTCTTATCTCTTTCACATGCACTTCATTGGGTTATTATTAAAATTGCAGTATGTTTGGTGCAGCTCTCCTTTGTGGTAATGTCATGTTGCCCACTAATGCAAAAGTAAAAAGGGCACATGGATGTGTCTGTTTAATTTAGCTTTTACTTATCACTTAACAAGTTTGTCGACCAACTGACCAGTCTCCCCCAAAACTTCTTGTTTCAAATGTCAGCAGAATCTGGGGTCATGCTCCTTTATGAATCCCTCCCTGTTCCTAAGCACAGTCTAACTTTCCTACAGGCATCAGTAGAGTATCATACATTATTAGCCTCAAACTAGCTTATCACACAGCTATCAAGCGCTTCTGGGTATTGTAGTCCCTGGTTTTTAATCTGTGTTCCACTTGCTCCCTCTTTTCTTTAATGAACTTCTTTACTGGCTTCCCCCACCTTCCCCCAGCACCACGAAATGACAGAAAGATGCACTGTATGGTTTGCCAAAAGCAATATTGTGCAATGCAATACAACTATATAAAAAGTCACTAAATTGATAATAGATATAGAGAAAATAATTATCCTGCCAATTAAAAAGACAGATCCGATCAGCCAGCCAGCTAAACAGCCAGACAACTAACCCAGAAGCATTGTGGGGTTATTTTTTAAGCCAATCAGAGTTTTACTCCAGTTAGACTCCAGTACACCATGTACCCACATAACACAACAAAAGCACTGACAATTACTCCACAGTAACTCTTGAGGCAGGATAATACCCACTGTAAAAGAGTTGTACTCCCAACAATGAGAAAATACCTCTTCACTTTTATTTTTCTTATAACTCAGTAATGGGCAGGGGAGTCAAATAAGTAGTATTGGTTATGGCCGATTCAAGTCATCCTCTGGGATATTTGAGTTTAGTTGTGGGGTTTATGTTTGTGGCCTTGTGTTGTTTAATGGAAGAAACATAAGCGAGATATTGGCAATGGTTCAATTCCCAATAGGACCACATATGCTGCAAATGGTATAAACTATGATTGTTTGAACATAATTAATGAACTATACACTTTTATACTAGTATAATAGTTAGGTTTTATTCTAATGGCGTTATTGTAGCTGTTGAATACAAATCTTTTACGTGCACGTTGTTATTTATCTGGATATTTACACTACTTTTACTCTTAATTTTGTCAGAGCTTAACAGATGGATATTATATACATGAATGTATTTGTGACCTGGAAGCAGTAACAGTTTTCTGTTTGAAGCTTTGACGCTGCTGGCAAGACAAAGTAAAGCAAGGCAAAATACATAAATGAAGAACTGTGGTGGGGCCAAAACTGCCATTAAACAGGATTTTTGTTGTTCACTGTAGGTTCTAGAGGCAATCTAAGTATGTTTACAGATGAAAAATTTGATTTGGCCTTGATTCACTCTTTAACATGTATTAAAAACAAAATGTAGATAATAAATGTGTGTTTGTCTGTGCAGGTTAGGGGTGGAGAATTGAGCGCTGTTATATGGACATTTTGTCAGTGTGAAAATGAATCTGCCTCCAGCTTATATTCACCTCCACCAAGAGGATGCCAGCATTTTGCTATAGTGCAGCTGTATAGTCTATAAAAAGTAACCACATAACAAAAAAACACCGTTTTAAAAGTGAAACATTGTGTGAATAACTGTCTCCTTTTCCTTGCTTTTCCTTTTTTTGAGTGACCTAACTTTTAGAGGAGACATGTTGCCAGCACTCCTGTCAGTTTAATTTTTTCTCACCTTCTTTTGCTGTTCTGTCATTTTCTGTTTGTGGTGTGACAGAACCGCCTCTCCCACTAAAAGTTATTTTAATAGTGGCAGAATACTGGGCTGGTCCCCGTTGAAGCATTTTTCACATGACAAAAGGGCTGGTCCAGGTGTTGGATATACAGATAGGTGTGTATGCGTGTGTGTGTTTACATATTGTATCTATATATAATATGCATCAAATTCATGAAGTGAAAGTCTTGTGTTAAGATTCCTCTTTCCCTGGAATTATTCTCAGGTACACATAAACTGAAATGAGTCCGTGTGGACTAGCTAACATTACTTATTATTGTAACAGTAAGGTTGTCCACCTACACAGAGCCAAATAAGTTATCACACCACAATCAACAAAAACACCAATTTTACATATTAGCACTTTACATTCAAATAAAACTAATTAGATCATTGCTTCATTTAATAACTTTAATGCACTTCTGCAAAAAATGTACAGCTAATAGTGAGTGATTATTGACATAATGATATAACAAATTAAAAAAAAAAGTTTTCTTGGTGGGTTTATTATTATTACAAAGCCACGGTATGGTCTGTCTCCACCCATCTGTTACTCCAAGTTGCCTGAAGCAAACACTAAGAATCATTTGCAAACACTGTTTGTTGCAGAACTGTTTACGACATGGGTTATGAACGCAAGCTTTTTGTGTGATTATTAGCATGGGCAATCACACAGAGACCTACAGGGAAGCCCGGACTGGAGCTGATAACACACACAACACATGTGCACACACTAACACACACACCATAGGTGCAAGCACCCCAATCATTTGTATCTTGAAATGGGGATCAAATAATGCCTCGTAAACATTGTAATGAGTGCCGTGATGATCAACAGCCATTCTGTCTGTCTCTTCTCCGTCTCTCTGGTGGTTGAGGGCTCACACTGTTCACAAACAGCCTCACGCTAATTTGGGATAAAACGAAAATACTGACTTGCAATATTTTGCTGGTTTACCACAGATTTCCAAGGGACCACACATACAGCAGTGAAGTACCACCCACTCTCATTTGATGAAATTAGGTTAGGAAGGAGCCTCTTCTGTGCTTTCCGCCTTTGTGAGAGAAGAGCTCATGGTGTGGAAATTAAGAGCCTGTATGTGGTTGTGTGCAAACGTGTGCATTTGTGTTTGTGTGTGTGAGAGGCTGACTAATCCCTCCACAGAGCTGAAACGAGTTAAAAACACATCAAAGGGAAGCTTAACCTCTGTGAAACCTCACCAGGTTTTCAAGAACAACAAATGATCATTCTCCTCATTGTTTCCAGGGGGACTCTTTTCGCCGCTGCGCCGCTGACTTTTCCCTCAGTCCTGGGAGTTTTCAAAAAGACTGTGGTTTCTTTTTAATGACTGTGCCGTTTGTGTGAGAGTGTGTGTGTGTGTGTGTGTGTGTGTGTTTGTGAAAGAATATAAATGATGTGTGGAAGTGTAAGTGGGTACACGCATGTGTGTTTGCACATAAAAGGAGGGTATTGTGAGTGTGACATGGCAAATGAGGAAAACTGAGCTAACAAGGACATGGAGTTCTGGTCCAAATCATTAAAATGTACGACATCCTCACTGGCTATACAACAGCTATGCACTGTATGTACAGAACCAATAAAGGATGAAAAAAAGGGGGGTTGAAAGACAGATGGGGGAGTGTGCGGGACAGGTGGGGGGAAGACAGTGAGATCGAATGGCAAGATGTGGAAGCCACTTGTGGTCGGAGACCTGCTTTCCCCAGAATTCTCATTATCACAGTATAATAGTGCTTCTTCTGTGCAAGTTCAGATATTTGCATTGTTCTTTTCCTTGTTTTTGCTTGTGCATATGAGTTCAAGAATGTGCTCATTTTCAACCACTATAAATATGGAAAAAGAGCCATGACTCACCTGTAGCAGCACAAGGAAAAAACAGCAGCTCAATATGGCAAGAGCGTGCCGTCAGCCATGCTTCAAAACCACATTTTAGATCATTTATTTAATGGTTTTGCTGCTGAGCAATGTTGGTAGCTGTGTCAACATCTTTGTTTGTCTCAGCAGTTATGTAAAACTGCAAGAACGCCTTATTATGCACTGTTAACAGGTAGCCTTGCTGACACATATCCAAGTGGTCGAAATAAGATACTGCTGGCATATTGACCGATGAAATAAAAATAGGGAGAAATGTACAACCGCTTACAAATGTATGTGTTTTTATTTTTCTGTTTTTACAACACAGGGGGGGCTCAAACATAGCAGCGGAGAAAAATCAATAAATAGTTCTTCAAGTATTAAACCAAATATAAAACAACATCTACAATAATGTACTCAGTCACACACAAACATACACTCAGCCACAGGCACTTACGGAAGAGACAGGAGCCCGCAGACATATAACGCACTCGTACATAAAGACACACGGCCAAATTCGCCACAGTAGATGCAGGACACATGGCGCACAGCTGCAGCGTAATCACGGACTGGGTTACAGCCATTCACATGAACATCTGAGGTTACTGATGATGTGCCGTCCCTCATTTATCCAAAGCAAGACTCTTCTCCAGTGTGTGACACATTCATCAACACTAA
Organism: Lepomis gibbosus; assembly: GCA_029875015.1. NCBI lineage: Eukaryota > Metazoa > Chordata > Actinopteri > Centrarchiformes > Centrarchidae > Lepomis > Lepomis gibbosus. The sequence continues at coordinate 15,085 of JAPMOB010215055.1, forward strand.
AGAATTTGCAGTTAGTCACTAGCTCTGTTTAGTCCATTTGCCTACTTAAGATGAATTAAACCGACTATAGTTCATCTGAACTGTTGGAAAGTGCAAACAAAAAATGTTGTAGTGTTTAGTGCTACAGTTTTGATGCAAAACAAGATGATCATTTGGAGGAGTAATTGCTAATATTATAAGCTACCACTGCTACCAATGTTGTCAGAGCATGGCAACATTTTAAGGATGCAATTAATGGCTTTTTTAAAAGTTCAAACAGTTCGATTTTTAAATCTATAAAAAAAAAGTTAATATATTCTTGGAATAAATGTCTTCAAAGCATAGCAGCAGACATATTTTTGAGTTGATTTTTGACGATTTGAGGAAATTCCATCATTCACTGGTTTTGGAGCCCCCCCCTCAGGCAAAAAGCACCCTGGGACTTGACTTTGACCTGCAGGACATTAACCTCATACTGAGTACGCTCCCTGGTGAGGAGCTGGAGGTCAAAAAGTCCTGACAGGTCAAAGTCTTCAGGGGGTTTCATTTTGTCAGATCCCTCCTCGTCCTCCCAGACCAAGCATCTTCCAGAGAGGCAGAAGCAGTCGGCCTAATCCAGAACGCGTCACCTAAAGCCAGAGACTCACCTGGTCTCTCTAGCCCAGGTCCACTCAGCTTGGTTTGGGTTTGAATCCCATCAATGTCCACAGTCGCTGTGCCCAGGCTCAGAGGAGGAGGGAGGTGGAAGGAAGAGGGTAGGGAGGTGGCGGGAGGAGGAGGGCAGGCAGTGAGGGAGAGGGGAAGGTGGGCGGAGGAGCAGTGCTGGGAGGTGGGAGGAGGAGGGAGCAGTTGCTCCACTTGTCTACGCATGAACCTCTCCTTCTCCAGCTGCCTACGCAACCGCTTATTCTCCCCGCTGAGGGTGTTTAACTGGAAAGAGAAAGAAAGAGACAAGAGTGAGACATATGCACAGAGGAAGACATGGACAGGCAAAGTGAATAACAATACAAAAAAATATACTTTTGGAAGGAAATCTTCATGTGTAGCGGTGCAATTTAACAAATTTAAAGAAAGGAAAATTTGAAGTTACCAATAATATCAACCATCAAAAGTCAACAGCTATCAAGGTGATGAAGTAGCTGACATCCCATTATGTGCTTAATTCATCTTTCACAGTTACTTTCATGCTTGTTGAGACAGAAATGCAAAGGAAAACTGCGAGAGGAGAGTATTGTGCTCACAGTTTGGAATGGTTGCAAGTGGGAGTCACGCGACGGTGTAAATTTCTACATGAAAACAACCAATTTGAGCGATCATTAGAGGTCGGTTTGACACAAAATCATCCGTGACACAAAACAAATCGTACATCGTCAGAACATGATTGGGCTCCCTGAAACACAATTACAGACTAGCTAAATTGAGGGTGTTTTATTTTTTGACAAGGACATTTGGGCAAAGGCAGGGAGGAGTGCGAGTTAAAGATGTGGCTTTAAATGCAAAAAAATAAAAAATATAAAAAGCATTTACATTTGTTGTAGAGCGTGGTAATTATATGCAAAATGTGCCAGTCTAAAAATTGTAATAAGGCAGATAAAAGGGAATAAGAGATTTGAAATAACGTATTTTTAGTTATGAGGAAGAGTAAAATAAGAAATTAAAGGACGGAGAGACAAAGAGACACGTCGGGTAATGACAGTTGCACTCATCCACAACTGCTTTTTTTTTAGTACGTGTGTGTGTGTGTGTGAAAGCTGCAGTTAAAGAATGATGTTACATAGACATGTCTGGCCATGTGTGTGCATGTGTTATGTGTGTGTGTTAGGAAGAAAGAAAAACACAAACGGAGATGAGACAGACACATTTCCGGACGGTTCTGCTAACATTACCCTGCCAGACATCACACGCACGCACACAAGCGCAGAAAAAATGTATTACATCTGTGAATAGGAATAGCAAGGTCTTAGGCTTAACCCCGAAGAGCCAACGACATGACGATGTGTCAAAACTATCCTCAGATGCTTAAAGTTTATTTACTACCTTCAACAGGCAAACATGCTACAACATGTTCATTTTATGTTATGCCAAAAGCAATAGAATTTCTAGATGAAAAACACTGAGGTTGACATTTATAATTAACAGTATATTGAAGGGGCCCTGCTTAATTTTCCTCATCTATGGTTGCTGTGGATGCTTTCCTAATTGCGAGGGAGGGGGGTTGAAATTAAAAATCACAGCTTGTCTCCTCAACCTTCACATACGGTGGCTGAACTGGTGTGCATATGTTCGGATGAAAAGGATGTGTATAAGTGAGGGAGAAAGAAAGAAAGAAAGAAAGGGACAGACTGAAAGACACGGGTGGGGGGGTGTTTTATTGCTAGTGCACGAGTGTGTTTTTCATTTGTAAAGCTGGGTTTCCATTCAAGTATTTCAATAAAAGATTATGAAAATGACTGAGCTAGAAAAGCTGAATAGAGACAGCGAACACATTTTTTCTCACTGGCAAAAAAGTTTGAACGTGTGGTTATTTTGAAATGGGATTTTGGCTCCACTAGTTCAGGATGATCTGCCCACTGAAACAGTACAAAAGTAGTCAGCCACCATCACTGTGGTGAAGGGTGTACCGAAATATTGCCTCATTCATCTCTTATTCATCTTTGCATGAAAGCATGAAACGACCTGGACATTAGCTGACACTAAAAGCACAATAACAGCTTGCCTAATGCTGATCAAGTCTTGAAAGAATCTCATTTTTTCCCCTGCTGATGTTCATCTTCATCCCAGTTGATGGAAAATCACTTAATTCGCCTCTAATTTTGTGTGACATTTCAAAACTTTGCATGAAATTAGCTTGACAGTCGGATGGAAAGCGTTTGTGTTGTATAGCGAGTGTTAATGTGTGCCCGAGGGTGAGTGAGAAAGCAACAGCACCAAACCAGTTTGTGACTATGAGTAAATGAGACTGATCCAAAGCAGAGACACAGACCTGATTTATAACCCAACGCCTTTCACAGAGATAAACTGAGACATTCCATTCGGCTTCTTTACAGATATCTGTATGTGTGCGCAAGTGTGTATATGTGTGTGTCCAGCAGACAGTGGATGGAATAGCCTTGTGTAAATGAACTGTCTATAGGCTATCCTTTCCTGCTCTGCTTACATGTATGTGTGTGTGCGCAGATTGTCCATGTTAGATCGATGTGTGTAATGATTCACACCAGAGATTAAGAGGTGCTATTACACACCTGAACTGTTAAACAACACCTCTCCTTCTCTCTGTGTGTGTCTCCTCCTCTGCTCCATCTTCCTCTGTCTCATACATGCAGCTAATGCCATTTGCCTTTTCACCGAAAAACAACGTAAAAACTTCAACAAGTACCAGCTTTCGTTGCACCCCGTCAATCAGCGGGCCATTTCGCAGACTAACAAAAGTCGGGTGAACCGTTCCCCAGGCCCTGGAGTTTGGAGAACTGAGGGGGCTGAGGAGTACTTTTGATTCAGCTCTCCTTTGGTGATTTGTTGACTCTTGTGAAGTTCAACACAGTAAAAAATGTCAGCTTTTCCTCAGAATATTCCTCTGTGTTTTTTCCTCCACATTGTTTTATCACAGCGGGCCATTTCCCTACGCTGTCATGGAGAGATCAGCACGGCTGTATTGATATACATCCCTCTCTCTGTCTCATGAAAGGGAAATCATTTACCAGTGGAAAGAAACGTCACTGCTTTTTCCCGATACGATTTGTCCCCCCTTCCCCGTGCAGCACACCCACCCCCCCACCCCCTACCCCGCTGCCGACTTTTCACTTTTATCGTTGGAAGAGGAAATGGATGTCTGTGTGTAAGTGTGCGTGTGTTTTTGAAGTTGGACGCATGAAAGCTTCCTCTTCTGTGTGAGCTCAACAGCAGGTGGGCCAGCGTGTGGGTGTGTGTTTGTATCTGTCGGGTAAAAGGACTGCCAGGACCTGGTGTGTGTGTCTATATATACGAGTGTGTGTTTGTGTGTGTACTCTTACTTGTTGATTTAGCATTCTGATGGCCTCCAGGTTGCTTCGCAGTCTGGTCTGCATGTCCTCAATTTTAGTGAGATTTAGAGCCACACAGCCCTGCTTTTCAATGCTGTAACACAAGCATATGCATACACACAAAGGACCATAAATGACAAGTGAACTGGCGTATTTAAGATAAATCTTAGCACCTGTAGAAGTGTAAGAAAACAGTATAATAAAAACTGAAGACTGGCTCATGTGGTACCATATGTAACAACTATACATTTGCTCCTGTCATGGTAAACCTTTATCCTCCTGGATTTTTGCACAATGTTATGCATTTGTGAGGAAAAACAGTTTCAATCAAATGTTCTCAAAATCTGGGGCATAAAGAAGTTGGCGTACATCATCTTCATTATAACTTATTACTAAACTCAAAGATGGGTGAGCAAATGGGTTCCAGAAATCATTAAATTATATATGAAAGCGCACACAAAACGGGGGGGAAAAAATACAAAAACAAAACGAACGCAACCGCAGCCAGGGAACATTAAGAGTACAAGAAGCCATTTAAGATTTTAACTGTTTATTAAAAACGTTTTGGGAAATGACAAACAAATGTTAGGATCTCCTATCTTCAGACCAAGGGCTGACTTAAGGAATGTCTATTAAATTAACGACGGTGGATAATGGTCCTCTGTACGGGCTGAGGAGCTTGCTGCCCCCGCTTTACGCTCTTTCTTTCATGCCCCAGTGAACCTGTCCAGTTAGCATTTGGAAAAAAACATCTAAATACTTTATTGAAGACTTCTTAGTCCATTAAAGTACCACTGTACCTCCCCAATGTTAATTTTCTTGTAAAAGAGCAAGCTGGGATTTTCTATCAGAGCAGCGGATGGGAAGACGGTCCCGTTTTGCTTCAGTTGAGAAGACGCGCACGCTCATCAAAAGGCTAATAAATGGCATTATTGTTCCTGGAGATGTGGGTGAGCTGATGTACACACACACACACACACACACACACACACATACACACAAATGTTTGGCCCTATTAGCCATAACTTAAAACATTTAAAATCTGAGGAGACACTTGAGGGAGATGATGATGTGAAGTGACATTTTTGTTTGAAAAGTTTATGAGATTCATTAAGGAAACAATTCAGCTCCCTTGTATTTGTAACCATATTTGGTAAAAAATCAACCAGGAGACCATAACAACAACATAAAAAATTGTGACAGGAACACAACTGCATATAAACGCTTTCCACTGTGCTATCCCCACAACCTCTTGACTGGGATTTCTCTTTTGGTTAGGATTTTTATATAGATAATGATCCAACCTTGAGTTACAGTACATAGCTAAAACACAGAATAAAACACATTTCTAAAGAGTAAAAAAAAACACTGACCCTGAGTGAAG
>JAPMOB010215057.1:0-16407 GCA_029875015.1 Lepomis gibbosus
ATGTATGGACTTATCTAACTCTGGGGGATAAGGTGAATAGGCTAAAGTCCCAAAAAGTCGGAGTGTTCCTTTAAGTTAAAGTCAAATAAAATAACATTGCTATGTCACTTTTGACATGGCGCAAGTCTGAATTGAACGCCTTCAGATTAACTTAAAGCTGGCAGCAGCAGCAGCACAAGAAAGAAAAACATACAGAGGAAGAAAGTAAAGTTCCTGCCCTACAAGATTACTGTAATAAATGTATTGTTTCATCTCTTATGCACAAAATCAGTTGAATAAACTGGGAGACACATTATAAGAGCCTATTTTAAGTTGTTAAGCTGATTCACATATCAGATAAAACTAATGTTTCACCTTGCTTTGCAATGGTCATTAAGGCTTCAACAGCAAAATAGGTTTAAAATCCATCAGTGATGTTCAGTTTGTGAAAGAACAAAAGCCAGTCTCCTTCTTTGCTATTCTAACATTTTTAACTGCATCTCTCTCTTTAACTGCTTCTCTCTCTTGCCAAATATATAATAACAAATGCCCTGTCATGTCTGAATGAAGCCATAAGGAACATTAGCACAAACGTCACCTATATCAGAATGATGAAAAGCCATCAAAGGCCCCAGCAATGTTACATATTCCATGTCTGAAATGTGCTTTTTGAGCATTCAACCCAGGTCTTTAAAGCAACACTGAGACTGATGGCTCGTTAGTACTCACACACAGTACGGTGTCCTGCTGGGTTTGTTTTCAGATGCAACAGAGCACACTTATGTCTAACCCTCAGTGATGCAGGGCTTGGTCAGTGCCATTAGAGGTCAATGTAGTTCTGCTTTTCAGTTGTTAATGTACTCTTTAGTCATGGTAAAGCAGGACCATTTGCTTTTTTTATATGGTTTAAAAAGCACTTTTAAAATCTTGAAAGTGTTGCCAGAACAGATGTTTTACTTTTGTGTGTTTTGTATGTAATGAGTGCATCCAGGTTTTGTTTTATTTGTCAGGTGGTTAGTACTCGTGTGGGGGGCATTCCTGAGGTGTTACCTGAGGACTTGATTACCCTGTGTGAGCCTACCGTGAGGTCGTTGTGTGCTGGTCTGGAGACGGTCATTGCCCGGCAGCGCTCAGGATCTGTCCCGTCACCCGCCTCTATCCATGCTTCTGTGCAAAATCTCTACACCTGGAGAAACGTTGCAGAGAGGACGGAAAAAGTAGGTTCACCAACACCAAAACCTGCTAAAATATTCAATTGTTTTCTGTTGTTTGTTGTTGTTTCAACATTTATTCTTTTCCTTTATTTAACGGATATAAATTTAATTGTGCTGTAAAAGTGAGAACTTACATACACTGAACAAAATTATAAACGCAACACTTTTGTTTTTTGCCCCCGTTCATCATGAGTTGAAGTCAAAGATCTAAGACTTTCTCTATGGACACAAAAAGGCCTATTTCTCTCAAATATTGTTCACAAATCTGTCAAAATCTGTGTTAGTGAGCACTTCTCCTTTGCCAAGATAATCCACCCACCTCAGGTGTGGCATATCAAGATGCTTATCACAGGTGTGCCTTAGGCTGGTCACAATTAAAAGGCCACTCGAATAAGTGCAGTTTCACTGTAATGGGGGGGGGTCCAGGGAAAACCAGTCAGCATCTGGTGTGACCACCATTTTTACGTGAATGGGTGCAAAAACTAAAGTGTTGTGCGTATAATTTTGTTCAGTGTAGTTTCGTTACTGAGAGGTTATGCTGAGTGTTGCCATGCAGTCAAGTAATCGGCTTAAATTTGTCCTAAATCTTATTTCTTAAATGCTATGTAAATAAAAAACAGATATCTGTAGGGAATTAGAGAAACCCGACTTCCCTAGCTAGAGTTTTCATGTAGATACCATGTTCACTGTGGCCCAACTGTATTTTTGAGGTCAATATTGATATTAGTATTTAAGACTTTAAAATATTTTTAATTAACTCACTGTTACAATAAACACATAACAAACAAACAATCATATATTTTTTTATTATTATTATTGTGAACATGATAAACACTATGCAGGACATTATTGTAAAATCAACTTACTCTTCTGGTGGACAAAGTATGTTATTTTCACACTGTTTCTTGTTACTTTTCAACCGAGATATATTGTACATCCATACTAATATATCCGCAATAAGTTGATATGGGGCCTAGTTAATCAGTCTTACACGTAACTAGGTTTCTAATTGTAAGGATGTGTTCATCTACAGTAATATGACGATACACCTCAAACAGGGAAAGTCTCGCTGTGACAGCAGAGTGGCAAGATGTAATGAAATATCATTACACTTAAAGATGCATGGTTGTTTTTTCTAAATCATTTAATACATATGATTTAATTCTGAGTTAAACTCAAGCTGACACTCAGTAGCTGGTAGAAGTCTAAATATGTCAGTTTCCACAGATGAACCTGTTGACTATTTGTAAAATTCAGACACCTTAGCACCATGAGAAAAAACTGTGTTCTCACTGCAAAACATCCACCACTGTCCAACACAAACACACACAAAGGCAGGCAGCAGCAGCTTGTATCACTAATAGTTACAATAAGACAGACATGCTTTCAAAATAAGATATGTGGTAGGAGAGCAATCTGATTACTGACATGATGAATGTATACATAGATACAATAACGAGGTTACTACAGAGCATGTAAACATGTTTTCTTATTTCCCTGTAACCTCATTTCTCTCTGTAATCTATTTTCTTCTGTGCATGAAAATCCACTGATTGAGCTTCAAGCTGGATGATAGATGCTGAACCCTTCTTTTCCTGTTCAGGTGTATGACCGAGTGGCTGGTGAGGAGGTGCTTCCCCTGGACAGACGCTTACGGAGGCTGAGGGCTCATTGCGGCCCCGTGGCTGGCTCCATCTTTGCATTTGTCGCTATTTTAGACTTCCTCTTTGTGCTGCTTCTGCAGTGGTTTGTGCCAGATCGGGTCATGGACGTTGCTGTGGACGGTAGTGGCCCTCACGGACTATGGAGGCAGGAACCGAGCAATAAAGCCGGACCTCCTTCTAAAAGCAAGCAGCGTAACCACAAAGTTCATCGCAGTAATCAGTCTATACCTCTGCCTCACTAATAGCTGCTTACATGGTGCTCAATATCCTCTTTATGGTGCCGACTGACATTTGAAACATGGCTACTGAATGCTGAATGTGCTCATGGTGACCCCAAACATTGTTTACATTTACTTATCAAAAGGGCCCTTGTGTGAAAGCATTTAATATAAGACTTGGAAGGAGTTTTTATTATATTCAGTGATTAAACTTGGAATTTGTGGCAATCCTTGGAGCTTTAAAAAGCACTTTTTTGTTAAACACAGTGTCGATTGCACTGAACAGAGGGAGTAAAAGGGCTGGTTAATTGTGCACTTAACTTATTGGGGAAACAAAATGGCAGTAATGTATTTTTAGTTGGATGCAAACCTCATTTAGAACAATGGCTTTGTCGGTAAAATTCACTGTTTGTAAAGAACTGTACATCTGTGGAAACTGTTTTTGTCTGATTTTGATACCATGAACACCACCCTTTGTTTGATCATTTTCGATTAGATTGCATATTTATATGAAACCTGGGAGTTTTTTCAGATGATGGCGTGACTGTTGGATAATCCACTCTGGAAAATAAAGCTTACTTTCTAATTTTTCATCCGTTTTCACGTAATTTACTCTATATACACCATTGTTGACATGACTGTTGCATGAGACAGTATGACTAGAAAGACACTAGGCCACTACTTTCTTAAAATTTGTTTTGCAAAAGAGATGGCTCTGGAATACAGAGTGCCAGACAAAACAGAGAAGCTGTGAAACAGGAGGTGATAGAGATGGGACAGCAATTTCAAGGCTAGCAATGGTGATTTGCATAGTGTCGTGATTGGAGGCTGAAACAGTGTTTCATCTTGTTATTTGAGCTCATGTAGAGAGAACATTGATAATTATGTACTAAATGTGTAATGTCTAAAGAGATCAGTAGACGTTTCTACAGGTAGAGATTATTTTTAAAGATATATAAGGAGCTGTGCTTTTGCTTTGCTGTTGACAACTCATCAGAATACATTTTAAAGGAAATAGTTGTGTTTACTGTTTTATTTGAATTAAACGTTGCAGTTAAATCCTGTGGTGACAGAAAATCACATAACCTTTGATAGTAACTGCTGAAAACATGTTATCGTTACAGTAAAATGCTCCTGTTTCAACTGAATATCTGCAGTGTGAAACTTGTCCAACCCTGCGTTGTATGTTTGCATGCACAAGTGCTTCAAGGTGTGTCATCAACACAGGCCCATCCTTACAGCCATTGTTATGCACATACTGTAGACTATATCCATGGACTGGGACAAGGGTGGGCGGAAGGTGGCAATGTGAGGGAGGTGGCCAAGGACCCAGATAAGAGGGGGAGGAAGGCCGACTTCAGGTTTGTGTATCCCACTGGGCGAGCTTGAGTCCTGGATGGTCGTGGAGGAGTCTGCTGTTGCTTCATTTTCATCATGGCTGCTGTTCAAACAGAGGTTTCCCTGTACTCAAAACCTTGGCAGAGGCCCTTGTACATCTATGGGGGGTTGGCATGCAACTCGCTGATGGCTGGTAGGTTTTTGCTTTGTCTTTGGCCCATTCAGCTAATTCTGTTGTTTCTGTTGTCAAAAATTGTCCTTTGAATTTGTTGTTGAAAGTTACATTTCTGCAGTCAGGATTACAGATTAGTTAAAAATGTTGGATTGGAATGATTGTTTGCTAGGCTCTGTAGGAACAAAACCCAGGGTTGTATTGCTCAGTGAGTTTGGTGTTGAGGCTTGGTATGACCCTGAAGAACAAGATAAACATGTTTTTTAGATGAGGTCATCTTAACATTACAATGGACAGCATTTTTAAGATCAGTTGAATGTATCTTTGTTTTATGAATGTGGAGACCTTCCTGATCTTATTCCTTGTGTTTCAGACTCGTGGTCGGACAGATCTCCCCTCCACGAAGCAGCTTACCATGGCAGACTGCTACACCTTACAAGACTTATCGCCCAGGTATACTTAAAATGGGTCTCTTTGTTCACATTTCTACATCAAATACAATTCACACCACGTGGCCGTAACTGACATTTTATCCTCCCCTGCAGGGTTTCCATGTAGACACACTCAGCATGGACAGAGTCTCTCCTCTACATGAAGCTTGCCTTGGCGGCCATTCTGCTTGTGCCAAGTTCCTGCTGGACAATGGTGCAAATGTAAGAACATAGTCTGTTTTCAGTGTGCATTACAAAATGCACAGATGTGGTCATCAAACCTGAGGGGTTTTTCCAGGGAGAGACAAGTCAGGTTGTTCATACTTTTGGGAATCATAGTTATCCATTTTTACAGCTTTCCTTTAAAAAAACACTCAAGAAACTAAAGTAAAATTTAACTTGGCCAACTTTAGATTTATCAATAACAATGTGACTGTAGAAGCAGAATAATTATTCATGAATTCAACAATATTCCCACCTTTCACATGTTGCTTCACTGATTGGTCTCAGACATGTAAAACCATCCTTAAGCCTGTTGAGATAGTACACAAGCAGGCTGAGAATGTCTTTGTGACATTTTATTAAAATATAAAGTTGGGATAATTTGGTAAAAATATGTAGATAATACACTAGTTTTTAAAATACTCAGTGGTCTTATTCCATCCAATGAATGTGAAGAAATCTTCAAGCAGGTACACATAAGCTGTTGTAGTAAGGAAAAAGTTCATCCGTTTCATTCTGAGCATCACTCTAACTGATTCAAGAGACTTGAAGGGGAGCTTTGCGGCATATGTAAAAGAATATAAAGCTTTCTGTGGCCTGTTTACATGCCGTAGTTGATGTATAATGTTGATCTGTCTGTGTGTTCTCCCTGATGAAATAAATGAAAAAGTAAGTGAAGGAATGTGCAACTCTTTTGGCCTTAGCATCATTACCTTTCCTTTCATATTCTCCCACAGGTGGAGGCAGTATCAACAGATGGCGCCACACCTCTCTTCAACTCCTGCACCAGCGGGAGTGCTGCTTGTGTCAGGCTCATCTTACAGCACGGTGCCTCCACCCACACCCCCAATCAACTGGCATCCCCCATCCACGAGGCCGCTAAGAAAGGTGTGTACAAGCCTGAATGAGTTAAAAGGCACTATCTGTGAGTGCACAGATTCTTACGATGTGTTGTTTCTCCATCAGGTCACAGAGAGTGTCTGGAGCTGCTGCTGTCGTATGGAGCTCATATTGACATGGAGCTGCCACTGGTGGGGACGCCGCTGTATTCTGCCTGCATGGCCGGGGCTGCAGCCTGTGTATGGGTGCTGCTTCACTCAGGTAGTGTAATCTGCAAACTCTGCAGTGTCACAAACAGTCAGAAACAATCATATGTCATGAAAATGTATAGAATGGAAAACTTTAACCTCTAAGCCTTGTCTTAGAGTTTTAGTGTTTTACACATGTCAAATAAAACATCCATGAAAAGAACTAAAAACACACCAAGCCACAAGATAACACATAACTTTAAAAGCAGTTTCTAAACAGGTGAGTTTTTTGTTGCTTTGCGTCTAACATGTGAACACCCAAACTGCAACAAGAACCCCTTCTCACTAAAGAAAACACAAATCCTAAATATAAATCCCTGAGCTAATGGGCTACTTAAAATTCTTGTTGCACATTCCATATATTCCAATACACTGAGGTTTTGAGAGTTGGGTCATTTCCATACTGTAACTTCCCCAAACAACAAAATTATTCATGTGCCCTAAATACCGTATATTAAGGGGTAGAATAGAAGAGGAATAATCCAAAGTAGGAAGACAGTTTTAGATTTTTTAATTTATGTAGCCCACAAATTCATTGATTATATTGATAAAATAATTAGAGCTGCAACAATTAGTCAATTAATAAATAGAAAATGAAGCAGTGACATGACATGTTTGTCTTTTTTTAATTTTTTTTTTACATTTACTGGTTCCAGCTTCTCAATATGAGAATTTGATGCTTTTTGTTGTACACCCCTCACATTTTTGTAAATATTTGATCATATCTTGTGACAACACTGAAGAATTGACAGTTTGCTACAATGCAAGTAGTGAGTGTACAGCTTGTATAACAGTGTAAATTTGCTGTCCCCTCAAAATAAAACATCACACAGCCATTAATGTCTAAACCACTGGCAACAAAAGTGAGTACAACCCTAAATGAAAATGTCCAAATTGCAGAATAATCAATTGGGAAAATATTCATTTACTGAAGTAGTTCTCCATGGAAACAAGAAAACAGTCTCATAGCAGCACATCATTTTTATAGCAATCCTGGCCATGTCGGTCCAATTTACAGAAATGCCAGACATTGCTGCAATTTAGTTAATGTTATTCATAGCTCTGCTCGGAGTTCCCATCTTTACTGTTTTTGATTAATCACCAATTTTCACTCCATATAGTTTCCTAGTAATTCCAACCACACAGTGCTGGAACAGTCTGTGAGGACATGTGGATGATTTTAGTGTTCATGGTCTAATATACATCATTTGGCTGCTCTGAATGTGTTTACTTGTGTCAGGTGTTTAACCATTTCATGTTTGTGTGCACATGTAGGTGCAGATGTTCGAATAGGGTGTGGGCAGGACAGTCCTTTACATGCTGCAGTTCGAGGTGGAGGAGCCAACGTAGTGGATCTTCTACTGGACTTTGGGGCTGATGAGTGTTGTAAGAACGCAGAGGGAAAGACTCCTCTGGATCTGTCGTTGCCAAACAGTGCAGTTAGAAGTACACTGCAGAAAAGAGGTTTGTTGTGGACACTAACATACATACGTGCTACACAAACACACAAAACTCAGTTTATTTATCTCTACCCTCTATGTCTCCTGCCTACCCAGGTCCCTGCTCTCTGTCTAATATCTGTCGGTTGCGTATTCGCCGAAGTCTGGGAAGGAGTCGTCTTCACAGAGCCTTGAGCCTCTTTCTTCCTCACAGTATCAAGGACTTCCTTCTTTACCAGTGAGAAGTCTCTGCCTTGTTTGTGTGGCACTCTGTGTGCCACATGTACTGATTTGTCCTTCAGAGCTGTGCCTCGTTACTGACAAAGAAAGCAAGTGAAAGAAAGACATCCATATTCAAAGAACAGGTCTAAGCTTTGTCAGCCATCTGTTTTTATAATACAGTTTTTATTTTTTTATTATACCAGAGGCTATTTACCTATTGCTCAAAGGAAATATTTTGGATACAAATATGGGTTTCAAGTTCCAGTAAAAGTTCTGTTCATGTTGCAGTGACTGTACTTTATCAGGTTTTGTATTTTTACACTTTTAATGCAGTGCTTCCAATTTCGTGTCTATGGATTTTACATTTATTTCAATATGTTTTTAACTCCACCAATCTGACACATCAAAGTCTGTTTACAAAGAGTTCTACTGCAAATATGAACAGGTAAGCCTTTTGTGACTCCAGAGGGTGCTTCCCAAAATCTGATACCTTATCTCAAGTGATATCACTTTAGTCTCTGTCAATTAAAGACTTACTAAGTTTGAAAATGAAAATAATCTGGGGGTAAGATTTGAGCTTACTAGACCTCTTTAGTACACTTGTCATCTCTGCCTCGGGCTAGCAGGTTGAGTTAACATTAGCTGCTACTAGCATAACATAATGCCTGAATCTCTGACACAACTGTTGGCAATCGAGTTGCATTGATTGACCAGAATTTCGCAAAAAATAAGAATGAATGGAGTAAAACCAAAGGTACCGCTGCTTCAGCTGCATCCATGTGGATAAAAAAATGTTACAGAAATGCAAAAGGTAAATCATTTCAGCACTTGTTTAATGAGTACATAATGAAAATTTGAGGGCAAAGGGGCAAAGGTTTCAAGGAAAAAACATTAGTAGGGAAAAAAACTAAATATCTGACCTTTGCTGAGAACATTAAACCCTTCATAAGGTCTCCTTAGTGTCACATATTAAGAGGGTTTTGTGCAATCCTTCCAGTGTAAGCTGTCTTAGTTCCATCATTCAGCATGGTTATGGTTGGGTTTTGCATGTTTTTCAGAGGTACGGTTATTTTACAGTTAAATTAATACTGATAATAATACACTATTGGTTTTGAGGGCACCACCTGCAGTTGTTATCTTCAAATATTTGTATTATGTTTTATCAACAGTAATGTCAAGTAATTGTCATGTACCATAATGTGCAGTAGCTAGTGTCCAGTTTCAGTTCTGACATGACTCAAGGGATACAGAAAACAGCTGTTTGCTTTAAATGCCATTCATATTTTGTAAATAAATATAACATATTGTTTTGTAGACCACAAACATATTCACCATTATACAGAATGTGTGTCCAGTATAATTCCTATAATAAAATCAATTTACCCGAGGATCCATTCTCCTGCCCTGATTCTTTGACTGGAATAATTTCCATATCTGTCGACTCAAACCAGTATGATGGACTTATAACAGGTATAAAACAATTAGGTTTGGAATATGCCCATCTAGCATTGTCAGAGCTGACACACAAGGATAAGGCAAAGTAAAAAAAATTTAAAAAACCTGCATACATGTGAAATGTTGAAAAAAGCAGAAAGAGAAAAACATCTGAAGGATGGAGTTTTGTAGCCAGTGTTGCTCAAGGGGAATAAATTCAAAAGGTCACTTCCGCAGAGAAGTGAATAACTGTGTTTGAGCTGATTTAAGTTGACACGTCTTTACTCAAAAACAGCAAAGAAAAGCCTCAGCCTTCAGCAAAGCTTCTGAAAGAGCGATATATATTGTATTTGTATGTATGTATGTGTGAGTGTGTGTGTTGATGATTTTCCTGCTGTCTGTGCCCAGATTCAATGGTTACATGCGTTGGTAAAAAATACCACTTAGAGCAGAATGTCCATCTTGTATAAAGCACCTTAATGTACGCAAAGTGCACGTTAGATTAAGATTCTTGGATGTTGACATTTTCTGGGAAACCACTCTTCTCAGTGGGTTTACACTGAGGGGTCCAGGTTTCACACAAAGAGAAGGTCTGTTGCAATAGGATTGATAATTGGAAAAATATTATTTAATTTATACCTTTCAGTTTGAGCTCCATTCTCTCGTATTGCTCCATGAAAAAAGGTCAGATACGCAGAAGAATCTTTAACTCTGCAGAGAGATTAATCAATTCACAATTTTGTGAGATCACCATTACAAAACCTCATAAAAATGGTGACCAGAGGGGGTCATACATATCAGACAAAGTTTATTTGTATAGAAACATCCAGATGTTGTCAGAACATATTAATGGTGTAGAAGACACAATGTTAACCAATAAATTACTAAAGCTTAAACAAACGGCAATGAATCATGAATGATTTTAATAATCTTTCATGTAATTTATCAGAATATTCTTCGTTTTATCTGTTATTATCACTATGAATGAAATATGAAAAACAAGAAATGTATGTGAAATATTTAAAACAAGGTATTTGAAGACGCTTTGGGAAATCATGATTATGTTTCCTGACATTTTTAAGACTAATCAATTGATTCATAAAAAATAATGAATATTGCAAAAAAAAATTATTTGCAGCCCCTATATTACACATCAACATTTAACAAAATTAAATACATTCTTAAAAATTAACAAAGAGTTAAATTTATACACATTTCTTACAGAACTAGAGCCAACCAACACACCATTAACTGACACATACAATTTAACAGAAACATCTCTATGTGCACAATAGCAGACATTTGACAACTCTACCAACTCTTGACAAAAAAACGTGGCCATTAAAAATGTTGTAGTATGAAGAATAGCAGAAGTTACTTTGTTCAGTTTGAATATTTTACAGTCATTAAACCCTCAAATGTCAGAGGGACCTTCTGCTCTATCTCCAGCCGATAAGCGCAGATAGAAACATGCACAATAAATCAAATGTCTAACCTTTCATGCATGGTTTCCACTGCAAAGGACTGTTGATCAAATACATCTTTATTCAGTTATTTAAAACCATAAGTGATATATGTTCCATTTTACATCTACATGGCTTTGGATTGAACACCAAAACAGACAATACAGAGAA
Source organism: Lepomis gibbosus (assembly GCA_029875015.1). Classification (NCBI taxonomy): domain Eukaryota; kingdom Metazoa; phylum Chordata; class Actinopteri; order Centrarchiformes; family Centrarchidae; genus Lepomis; species Lepomis gibbosus. Next base: position 11,056 of record JAPMOB010215057.1, read on the forward strand.
AACTTACCAATTGTCAGGATGTTTTTCTTCTATTACATTTATTTGCCAGGGAACATGTACATTAAATATACATCTCAAGCAGTGAGAAAACATGTTTTGTACCAGTGTTTTTTGTACCACTTTTCGACGAGATACTTTACATCTGCAGGGATTGCATTTGTCCTTCAACCAACAGTTTTTTTAAAGCAGAGATTTAATGTTTCTGACAGAACCCTCTTAGACTTCCCGTATCACCTCGTATTTCCATGGCTCAAACTGATAGATCATTGACAGCTATAGCTCAGATTTAAGATTTTTTTTTTTAATTGAACATTAGTTTTTGGTATTAAAAAGGTTAATGAGAGGTGATAATTAAATCACAGGAGTGAAATGGTTTGACAACAAGGATGAATGACTGTAACCGTGTTCATTCATCAGACAGAAGTCTAAAATCAGTGTGATCAAAGACGATCGACATGACTCCAGTCCGGGTGTTATGAAGTTCATGGAAACACATGCACGTTCAGACGGTGGTTATGTTTGTACTCCCACTGTTCTGACTGTACAACCGTCTGGGAGAAGTGCAGCACAGGAGCTGTTTGTTGAAGTGTTTGCTGAAGCTTTTGCTCATCAGGTAGAGGGCAAATGGGTTCACACAGGAGTTGGTGAAGGCCAAAATGCGAGCACACACGCTTGCGATGAAGTGGCTCAGAGAGGTGTCAACCTGTTGGTAGTGGTAGGAGCGATACAGGTAGATAACATGACTAGGCAGCCAGCACACAGCAAACAAGCCGACAAACACCAGCACAGTTTTGGCCAGTCGTTTTCTGGACTTGATCTGACAGGAGAGAGAGAAGAATCATTTTTACACAACAAAAAAAGCTGGGAAATTATGTTAAGGATATGAATTTTTGTCCTTGTTATCATTTGTTTGTAGCTTTTTATTGTTTTTATCTTTAGCCACACTAACAGCATGGCTCAAGGGATTGAACGCTACTCTATTGGTCTGTCACTTTGGTTCAGACTGAAATATCTGAACTATTCGACAGATTATTATGAAAGTTGGTGCAGACATTCACATGGGATGACTGCCAATGGTGATCCCAAATCTAACTCTCAACAAGAAAGCGAATAAGCATGTTTTCCAAAAGGTCAAACAATTCTATTAATGTGTTTGGAGAAATTATGGTTTTGTTAAATTGTTCCTTTAATGGAATAAATGTAAAGACCACTTTGGAAATAAGACACATAAGCAGAGGACCCCACTCTCAGACCTGTCTCTGGAGGTGCAGGTGTCCTTCAGCAGGGATGTCCACAGAGCTCCTGACCAGACTGCGAGCGATGAAGCAGTAGTAGATAGATATGATGAAGAGTGGTATGATGTAAAAGATGAGGAAGGAGGCAGTGGAGTGGATTTTCGGATGCAGCTCCCCAGCGTGGGGGTAGGGCGCACAGGTCACAAATGTTTCATTGATGTGGCTGGTGGTGAAGGTGTGCAGGTCAGAGAAGACGGCTTCAGGAATCGCCAGAGTCACAGAGAGCAGCCAGATCATCCCAACTCGTAAACAGATGCTGAGCCTAGCACTGGACCTGTCGATGTTTAGCGGTTTGACTATAGCTTTGTATCTGAATGAAGAAGAGAAAATGGTAATTTATGCTTATTGACACTATTGTTCATAAAATCTTTTTTATCCTGACTTCTACAGGACATTTTTTGGTCAACAACTGCTTCTGCATACTTTCAGCTACAGAAATCATTCAAATGAAAAAAGTATAATGGAAGTGAATGAGAATATACATTAAATTATCTTCAGACCCACCAATATGAAGTTCTGCTACTTCTGCATATTTTCAGCTATACTCTTAATTTCAACTTTGAACAGGTCACAAGACTTTGAACTATAGTATTCAGCATTTTGATATCTTGTGCAGTTTTTAATGATCACAGTTCAAGTTCTATGTTTCTTTCAGTGTTTTTTCGGGTTTATAACGGATGTGTATTGCCCTCCTTTAAGTGTCACATGACATGTTAAAAAATGTCTGACTTCAGTCCTTGTAACATCCACAACTTTTACTTCTCATGCACAATTTATGCACCGAAATGTAGACACATTTGTCCTATTTTACACAATGTCAGTGTTGAAGCTAACTGTTAAGGACAGTTGCAATTTTCTTCCTCAAAGCAACAAGAGAGCACTTCAACTGTCTCATTTCCTAATGTTTTGTATTCATCCTTTGTACTTGCATATAGGTACCCAATAAATATTTTACTGATCTCCTGTATGCACTAAATAATTCACAGTGATTTGCAGTAATGTCTGTAAGTACTATGGACAAACTTGAAAGGATAACTGTCTTTGTTTTTGTGTGGGGAGACTTCATATGATCATAATGAACTCGTCAACCTTCTTCATTATGCATGTAATCAAAAACAACAGTAGAAATATGTTATTTTAACTCATCACTTATTTCAATAGCACTCCACCATTTCCTTCAGAAGGAGACTCAATTTCTTCTTCTAATCAAAGAAAGCTTTGATAGCTATCTCACTGTAGATTATCAGAGAGAATTCAATTACACTGCATGTAATTAAAGGCAACAGGAATGAGACTAAACAGCCACAGTAGATAATATTAGCTCCTGGATTTGATGAGTTACAGATCAAAGAGACGGTTTGTTAATCTTAACAACTGGCAATAAATGTGCTTTTGCTCCCAGAAGCTCAGAAATGTCCAAAGATCAAAGCTGCTGAAAACAAAAGCGCTTTTGTCATCTACCAACACATTTTCAGACAGCTTTTCTCTAAAAAAAAGCTGAATCTGGACCTTTCGCTGTCTATCATAACCCTAATATGTGTTCTGTTTCAGTCTGTTTCATCACAGATCAGCATCAGAACCTGTAGAATCAGTGGAGTTCTGCACTTCAATCAAATCATCTCTTTATATGTTATGTCAGGAGTCTCCAACAATTTTGACTTGTGACTCCTGAACGTATTTGCGACTCCTCCTCACTGCTTGCAGACATACTGCAAAAACTCACACATGTTGGATATTTTTTAGGATAATTCAACTTTTTTTAGACTCAATATTTTTTATATTGTGTGAGTGTCTAAATACATTGTTCAGTCTTTTATTTGTGGTAGCATTGAGGGGGCTTTAAAACCATATTTAGACCTATGCTGAAGAATAAAACAGTAAAGCTTTATTTCACTGTAATAATTTAATGATTTTCAGAAGTTTCCTTGAAAGAACTAAGGGCATCTATTAGGGGAAAACAGTTACTTTGGTTAGAGTTTGGTCATTTGAATTTATAACCGCAGTAATTTCGATTTAATTCAAATATGCTTAAAATATAACGAATACAGGCAACTTTATAATTAAAACAAAAAAAGATGCAAGACTTCGATGCTGCAGACATGCATAAAAAAACATGGTATTCACACACTGCAATAAGCATCATTTCGCATCAGAGTCACTGTAGCTCTACGTGTGGAGGTGTATTCTGAAGAACCCTAATCTTTAAGGAATCAAGAAGGTGTGAAGTTATCAACCCTTTAAAAAGCATGCCCAGGATAGTACCGGTCAGCGGAGAGAGCAGTGAGGGTGAATACGGAGACTCCCACCGAGGTGAGTTGGATGAACGGGATCAGTTTGCACCCAACACGGCCGAAGAGCCACTCGTCCACCAGGTAGCGGCTGGCGTCCACCGGGGCGCAGGTCACCAGCAGCAGCAGGTCCCCCAGAGCCAGACTGGACAGGAACAAGTTTGGCACCGTACGCATAGACTTCACCGACAGACACGTCTTCATTAAAGTGACATTTCCCACCAGACCCACGATAATAATAACTCCGTAGATGGCGGCGATTCCGATTCCAGGGAGCCAGACGTTGTACTGGTGCGGTTCTCCGGTGGAGTCCCAAATCGCTCTGGAAACATTCAAGACCAAAACCTTGCTGTCCTCTAGGGCTATAACGTAAGACTCCTCCAGAGACATAGCAGCCCACAGGGAGAGGACAAAGATCTTCAACGGGGGAGTCTGGTGTGTCGTGGTGCCCGAACTTATGAACTTTATTCCCTCCTGCTGTTGCGTGCGTCATTTCATGCGTTACAGGCTAAATGCTGTCAGCGCGACGGTGAAAAACTGGGTATAGTGAATGTGATTTCTACCTGAAGTAGCTATAAGATTGTTAAAGTCTTATTTCTTACTGAGTGGCAAATTTATTTAATTCAGAATCTATTGGTAGGCTACATATGTACACTAAATGTCCAAGAATACACAAAGTGGTCATGTTTTGTGGCTGCAAATCCATCAAATGGAAATATAGTTGTCCTGTAAATCGTCTTATTTGCATTTCAGATTTATATATATTTTGGTATATTTGGAAACGTTATAGTTCACCACTTAAATATGAAATGAATCACGCTATGTGGGCTTTAAAATGGCAAGCCGCACAGCGGCACATTGATGACTTGCCCACTTCACTTCCAAACTGCAGATAGCCCATTACAGGTGTGGTTATAAATTGATCTTACGCCATAGATAGGCTACTTTTATGTTTTTATATTTGAATCACCTTTAGTCACCACTTTTCACCTAAGCTATTCAAAGTCCACACATCTCAAACTGGATATTAGGCTATTTGCGGGTGCATCAGATGGTGTCAATAGGGCCAGAAATCTTTTTCTAATATAAATGCAAATTAAGTTTTCTTGTATCAAGGCAGCAGATAAGAGAGATGAAAATATGCTTCTCTGAGCATGACTTAATGAACCATTTTAATTTTCCAGACTCTTCTATTGTCCACATTTGAGAACTTTATTGCCTAATTTATAACAAATTGACTAATGTCTTATCAAGGAACAAAATGGCCGCAGAGCTAATTCTCAAAAGCACCAACTGTGCAAAAGCACCAACTGTGTATAATTTGTTTCTTACTATTTGTATAAGATGGAGAGAAAAACATCCATCAAAGTAAAATGGCTGCTTGAACTTGGACGCTTTTATCTAAACTCACAAACAGGAACACATGACAAAAGCTGATAATGATTACACTGCCTGCTATTTCAATTGAAAACGAGATTGATCCAAATGATGTTTTTCAGAGCCCTGAGTGCAACTTCATGCACTTCTCTTCTCCTTTGATGTCAAGGCCACCTCCTCAACATCACTCTTCATTATCCTCAGCCTGTGTGGCTCACCATTTTAAATCAAGTGCACAAAAAAGTCTTAATTTGCATTTATTTTGCTTCATATTAGTTTCTGAAGAAAATTTTAATTACTTCTGTGTTCATGTGATGACATTTACTTCCACATTCATAGGCTATCTCCATGGCATTTGTCTTTTTACATCTTTTTTGTCTTTTTTTCTTTAT
>JAPMOB010215063.1:0-11627 GCA_029875015.1 Lepomis gibbosus
CACACACACACACCGACGTGGTGTGTGTCTGCTGCATTGCCATTCATGTATTCTGAACCATTTGGAGAAAACATTCAGCAGCACTTCTTGCCCTGTAGGTCATGAAAAATAGCGCAGACAAACTCGTAAATGCTTGTATTTGTAACTGTATACTTGTGAGGACCCTTACTGGTAAAAAAAAATTCCCCCATCATCAACCAAAACAAATTTAACAATAACCCTAAACCTCATGCCTTAGAGGAAGTGGAAATGTCCTGACTTACTAAAAATGACCCATTCCAAATATGTCCTCACTTTCCAGCAGTGTGACATAATTGTGATTGGCCCCAGTGTAAATATTTTTCTTGTGCCTGCCCCTCGCTCCAAAACTGCATATTCATGTAGACACAGGCATACAGACACACAACAGCTCCACACTGTTGCAAACCTGCAACCTTTGATCAGCACCACGGATAGCAGCCGAAGGGCCGAACACAAAACAGCTTTAGCCAACCTACAGTAAATATTCAACACAATGTAGCTGACACGATAATATCCTCACTTTCCAAAAATGTCTGTACTTTTCACAAATTCCCCACTTTGTAAAAATGCCCCCACTTTCCAAAATGGTCGTCACTTACCAAAAATGCTCTCGCTTTCTAAAAATATCCTCACTTTCCACTAATGGAAAAAGACTCCATGTACCAAAATGCAAATCCAATCATCTGAAATCATTATTTGTGCCAGCCTCCATTAACCCGCTGAATAATATGCAATAGAGCAATGTCCAACAAATATGTGAGCACTTTAGCACTTAGCACTTGTAATGTTGGTGCAATAGGGCAACATGCAATAAACATACTAGCACCCAAGCAAACACACTTTTCACAGTCCAATAGAGCAATGTGCCATAACCACACTAGCACTTTGGCACTTTGCACTTTATTCCATGGCATCATGTCCCTTTCCTTCTGTTTTTTCTGTTTTCTCTTGTGAAGTACTAAACCGTGTCAAGGCTTCCCAGGTTCTTGTTGATGTGATGTGATGTGTTTTGTGATGTGTCATGTGTTGTTTGTTTGTTATGAAGCAGTAATGCACTGTGCACAAGAAAATTTCCATTCAGGGACAAAGATTAACCTAATCGAAAACTTTCTAAAACTGTCATCACTTTCTACAAATGTCTACTACTTTATAAAAATGTCCTCGTGTATATAGAGATCAAAACCAATTAAGTCAAGTCTGATTACAATCCCACTCTAACCTTCCCCTATGTAGGAGGTCATCTTTTCATCTCTCTCTCTCTCTCTCTCTCTCTCTCGCACACGCACACTAGATTATAGATATTAATGTCCTCCCTACTGGGTAAGTATGAGCTCAGCTTCATCACATATTGAGCTGTGTGTGGACTGAATATTTTTTGTCAAATGTCAAACTGTGTGTTTTAATGATTTCAATAATACATAAACATTTTATTAAAGTTTGACACAATCTGAACTCATTATTTCTGTTTTAAATAAATTGATATACACTTGCGCGAATCTACAGTATGACTTCTTAAGATGTTTTTTTTATTTGAATGAAATGTGTTTTTTCCATTAATGTCTAAAAAGTATTGAATACGTTCCTAGTTATTTCTTGTGTAATGAATTATAATTAAATTCATCAATTATACAAAAGTACAAATTAAATAAAAATAAACATAGCTGAATTTTGAATTACTTATGGATTAAACGTATTACTTGAAATTTATTTTCATTCAGCAGCAAAAATTAATTCAAAATTTTATGAAATTGATTAAACTAGATGCATTTTCTAGTAGAGTATTGAACCCTGTAAAGTATTTGCCTGTAAAACTTTGTCTCTGGTCTTGATTTCATTGAGGGTTTTATTTTACATGATTTACTTTCCCTTCACCTCCACCTGGCTCACCTGTTTCTGCTGAAGTTTTCATTTCCTTTGTTTGGATGGATCCCACCAACGCAGCGAACACCGACCTGTTTGTAATCTGCAGGTTTTTATGTGAAGGCGGAGAGATGGATAAACAGCAGCTGGTCCACTTCCTGTTCCTGTGGGAAGCCAGATAAAGTAAACTGAAACAATTCAACTCTAGTTAGTTTTAAAAATACAAAAACTAACTGTAGATGACAACATCACAGTGGTGCCATCAATGTTTGACCCACATGAAGTTTGAAAAGTAAAATAAAATACTGCTTTTGGACAAAGTATCTTTGAAAATGGGGTCAGTAGTATTAGAATCCTAAACTCAGTGATGGAGAAAGTACTCAGATTTCTAAAATATAATAATATATTATAATCTGCACATGACAGCTCCATTATTGTTAACGAATGAGTATAAACAATGCTGTAGGTATGGTTAGGAAATTAAAATATCCAGTTCAAGTGAATTTAATGCTTTTCTGAGGCATCTGTGGTGGGTAAGGTTATTGTAAAACATTTTTTTCCAAAGTCTTAATTTTAATTTACAATTTCAAAATGTTATATTATTTTATATGCAGAATTGAACTGATAAGCATTATGGAAGCTTGGATGATGCGTCTTCCATCGAGAACTGAATCCCAGGGCTGTGATAAATATGTGGGGGATGACTTGTCTCCCAATTTTGTTCTAAACTGCCAGCGGCCATGTTGCATTGTGGGTAATGTAGGCATCAGGTTTTGACAAGTACAATGAATGTGTGGAATAAAAAAGACCAATTCTGCTGCACTGATTTCAATCCTTTTTTAAATTTCCACTGCAATCCTCCATTTATAAAGAAATACACTGAACAAAATTATAAACCCCCATTCATCATTAGCTTAACTTTGCTGAGAAAATTTATCCACCTAACAGGTGTGGCATATCAAGATGATTTCAAAATCTTTTCCTAACTTGGACCATACTATAGTTGCTATGTGAAGATATTGGAGAAAGTGTGAACAACGTTCCAGTTGTCTTGGTCAGATGACTCTCTGTCATTCAGGTCATAGTTATCCAAGGAAGGTTAATAACAAGGGCAACTGGACTTGGTTCAAGGTACTTGAAGTTGTTTCATCTTTAAGGTGAAGTTGTTTGTCCTTGATTTTAACCTTCCCTGGATAACAGATAAGATGATTATATTTCTTCATTTTTCCATATTTCAGAGAACTTGTTTACCTCTAGACAAATGAACAAATTTCGAAAATGTGATGCTTCTCTGAGACATCTGTTGTCTTTGTTTAATATATTGTGTGTGGTTTGCTTTTCTTTTCCTTTTTTGTGTTTCTCAAGAGATTTAAGACACTGTAAACTAAACAAAAATAGTTTCAGTCAAAATATGTCAGCTAATCTCCTTCATTAAGATTGTGGTTTGATCACCTATGAAAAATCCTGATTGATGCAAGGAAGATGAAGCCTTTGCTGTTTGATCACAGAGAGACGGATGCCAAAATGTGGTGTTTATTCTTGATGTTTAAGTTCCTGGAAACACGTTCCAACATCAAACTGCTGAAAACACTAACTGGATGTGAAAAGAAATTCACCTCAATCATTGATTGAAGGGAAAAACCAAGCTTGCTATTTTCCTCCACCGTCATCCCTAACTGTAACCCTTCCATCTCTTCCTCCTCTCCGGCTCTATTTCACCTCCTCCTCTCTGAAACAGGTCACATGTCATAATGATTCTAGTTTGAATTCCTGACTCTGACACTGTATTAAAGGCCACATGATTGACAGACAGAGGTGCTCTCCCTCTCTCTGACTGTAAATCTTCATGTCCTCTCCCCCATAATGAGTTCAACTATCGATTATCCCATAGATCGCACTGATGTTCTGACATCCCTACGACGAGGTAGAAAGAGTATTGATCTTGTAGCCATTGATGCAGGAAGTAGATTAGCCAATTAGGACAAAGGCATGTGGGATAATGAGGATGAATAATAAAGTGACGGTGATGATTAGCTGTGAAAGAAGCAAAGTGAAGCTCAGAGTTCCCAGATTTGCAGAAGTACTAAGAAGACTAAGAATCTGTGCATGTATGGTGAGTATGGTTACTAATTTGACCCAGAATTCAATTTAAATGAGAAAAACGCATTGCTTTACAATGCTATTATTTCGCACTTAGAATCAGGTCACAATAAAATGTTAAAAAGTAAAAGGAAACTGAAAATGGGACAGGAATATTTGACAAACTGCAATTATAAAATGGCAATTTGAAACATAAAAGAAAAATCTCAGTCATGTCAATATTCATTGTCCTTTTTCATCAACATTTAATTCTATAAAATGATCCTCTGTGGGAAAACATTTGATGTTTCTATAGATGTTTTGAAAAACATATACATAAGAAATACCATTAACATGTCAGATCTTTGCTGTTTGATCAAATTACAAAAACGTAACATTTTTCTCAGATTGAGCCTGTTTCCTCTGATCAAAGGTGGTTTTATTCTATTGATCTGTTATTCTCATAATTAGTTTAATAAAAGGCAGAGGCTGTATGTGAAGCTCCATCTTCCTGTGCAGGCTTTCCCGCTGCCTTTTTTATTAGAGGATTCCTGCCTCGCCTGGGAAAAACGGGCCTCTGCAGAACAGATTATTACACTTTTATGTAATTTTTAACGTATTAAGCTTCGGGGAAAATGAGGGGGGCAGCATTAACCATCTTCACCAACCAGTTTCCTGGGGGCTACCCTGCTCTACATTGGAGCATTTTCAAACCTCATCACATTTAAACATTAAACTCTTCATTGAATTTTTGTTTAAATACTTTATTAAAATCACAACAGCAGTATGAAAAAGCAAACAATTCAACCATAAGGCTTCATTGCTTTCCTCACTAAAAGTTCTTTAAATGAGTATTTTGCAGATGAACATTAGTATAATGGAAGGGAGGTGATGAGCATTGTCAAAGGGATTCTTTCAGAAAAAAAGTGGAAATTTCGGTTTTAAAAAGTAACTTTTGTCAGTGTATTTTTAAATATCTATTCTAAGATGAAACCACCGAGACCTTCTGTCACAAACACTGGAGTATCATCAGCGAAAAGATGTCATACCTGCACTTTAATATCTACTGTTTCTCTTTAATTACCACTGCAGAGACAGCTGTGGTTTTACAGAACAACCTGGCAGCATCAACATTAACAGATTTCAAAACTTAAAAAAAAAAAAAAACATTGTGTATTGGGCCTATATGTGTTTGTGTGTATATATATATATACACACACACATAGGCCCAATTCTTTTAGACATATAGTGGGCCAATTTTAATATATATGTGATGTTCATCCAGTACTGCACATCATATATTCTACAATATCTGTCTACATTATTCCAGCTGCAGAAGGATGAATTTGTAATTTCTGTTCAGCTCACAGCTGCAGGTGAAGATAACAGGTGTTGAAACCTGTGTAACACTCAGAGGAGCTTATGTGTGACAACTTCAGGTTTTCATTTTCCTGCCACAGACATTTCACCTTCAACAAGGATTAAATATGTCAATAATGTGTCTTTCTTTGTGTGTGCATAGAGTGTCCTTTGGTTACATTTAATGTGGTTAAATCATAAGTGAATCTCACTCAACACTGTGCTTACATCAACCAAGATTCATCCATTCCGCTCCGAAATTTGCACAATACTTCCTTTTTATTTTTGGTAATATATAATAGTAAACATAATATACCGATATATAAATACAAATGTACATATACTATCTTGTACAAAATTACCATTTACAAACCTTGAACAGCCAATATCAAGATTGTTTCTAACTTTAAAATCACATTTATACATTTTAGGATGGAATGAGGCAATCATTCATGTCAAGATTTGGGAGCAAGTGTTACCACATATTAAAAAAAAACATCTAATGAAAATAAAATGGCCACATGGTCAACTCAAAAAATTTCAAAATCTAAATAAATATAATACTGCTTCCTCTTGGCATCTCTAGTCAGTTTGTTGACATTGTTTACTATCAACTCAAACACAATGGTTCTATTCCCAAATCTGGAAGATATGTACATCTATATCTAGTTTTATTATTCAGGCCTCTTTTTTACCATTACTAAAACTGTAACAAAATAAAGTATTTTTCCTCATACACTGGACCCACTACTTCAACAGCTTCTGTTTGTAGTGATGATAAGAAGTGTTTTGTAGTATTGAAAAACAGTCTAACATCAAATACAAGTATGAAATAACAATAACTATGGTGACAAAATGTGGCAATGAGGTGAAAGTCAAGTTCAGTACATCTCTTCAGATCCCTGATCCTTGAAGCCTGTGGTTTGAAGTCCAGTTTGACTCTCAGTCAATTGACAACAGCTCTGATTCCTCTTCATGATCTTCAGCGCAAGAGCTTGGAAATGCATTTATCAAACAAACCACAGGGTAAAAAAGTGCTATAAGGACGCTGGCTATATTTAAGACCCTCATCCTTGCATCCATTGAAAGAAAAGCCCTTTAAGGCCTTTATTTTTTCAGATTCACGCACTTTCAAGGATTTGAGGTCTGGGAGTCCCACAGGGCTGAATGTCTGAGGCTGAAGGGAATGGATTATTCAAATTCTCTTTTAGATCTGAGCAAACTCATAGAACGTCTCGTTTATCCCTCAGCTGTTCTGCTGCACTGCTGACGCTGAATGAGTCCCAACTCCGAATACATACAGATTTCTAAGCAAGTTTTTACTCAGAAAAAGGGAACTATTGACAACCCTATTGGTAACTTACAGTTAGCAGGGCTGTTAGCTTGGATGGTGGCTAGCATGTAAATATTCGCTTGTCAACTAATGTATCTCACCAGCTGGCTTGCACCACCTACTAATTCATGACATTGCACAAATACATTTTCCTCTGATACTTTCTGCTGACACTTCATTGCATTTCAGATCAACGTCAACGAACTTCAGCAAGCTCTTAAAAAAAAACCCCAATGCTGCTTTTCTGGAGAGACTATTAGTGTCAAAATTCAAATAATACCCCATCTCTGTTTACACATTCTCTCACTACACTCTTAAACTTTCTCTCTTTCTCTACCAACTGTATCACCGTCCACATGATTTGCAGTCACAACATGTCCTTATTTCTTAAAGGACAAAGTCTGGAACTTAATCCTAGGCCCGCTGCGCCAGCCTGATATCAGAGCCGCACAGTGATCTATCTGACCACTGCGGGCTGGATTTTCATACTAAACTATTATTTATGGAGGGAGAGTTGACCAAGCGTGAACACTTTTTGTCAGACCTGGTTTGTTTCATATTTCACCATTTACACATTGAAATAGGAGTCCAACTCAAGTTCTTATCTGTTTTACTGTATTTTAAGGTTGTCCACTGGCTTACTTCTGTTCTCTATTTTTCTTGGAAAATTCACACAGCTTCCTCAACTACTTAAGTCAAATTTTAAATGATGTCATCAACAAATCAATCAGTTTGTTTTTCCACCAGTGGAATGACAGCAAATTAAATGCTTGTGCAGATCAATTGTGGCATGTCTGTATAATCAAATATCTTCCCACTTTCACAGCACAACAATTTAACAATAACATGCCAAAGTGTTTTTTGTTGTCTGGAAGTAAACAGAATTGGTGAAAACACACAACATAAAACATTTTCCACTTGTGCGTCTTTGCATTGACTTTTCATGTAATTGTGTCAAACTGAAACTTCCTTTGCTTTTAGTCTTCAGTCTGAACACACCATGAGTCTTCTTCCCTGCTGGTTCATGATGTCAGAAGATGGCGTGTGGTTATCACGCAGACAAGCCACACAGCTCATCATTTTTAATTATCTCCAACTTCAGTCCATTACCAACAGGTTTTACCAACACCTCTAACTAATAGGCTAAAATTTTCCTTTCAAAAAAGTTATATAAAGTACAACTCAGTAATTGGATAGAGGAACACTGAAGCGAAACTGATACTGTAAGAACAAATGAAAAGTACACGCAGCCTTGAACTTAATGAACTGACGAAGGGAACAATGTTTTCTTCAGACAGACCCATAATGATTCAGGCTTCGGGCAGCATAAAGTCTGACTGCACAATTATGTAAAAACTAACAACCAACACAATATGTAGCCTTACGTTAGAAATCCTCACTGTGACTAGTAGGGCAAGACACTGAGAAAAGAATATTTCACAAGAGAGTTACATATTCACCCACTGCTTGTGGGGGAAATTAAGTAGTTGAGTTCAGAAGAGCTGCCATCAGTGGGCAACAGTCTGAGTGAAATCCTCCCATCAGCCATTACAGCAGAGAAAACAAATGAGGCCATTTGTAGGTTAAAAGCCAATAAATCCGCTCGTGGTGACTGCTTCCTGTCAGCAGTACACAAACCTTCTGGGAGGAGCAGAGGTATTTAGACCCATCATCCTCTCTCATACAGAGCTTTAAAGAGAGCAGATTCAACCCACAATGGAGAGAGGACTAATCAAGACCAAATTTATGAAAATCTGGTTTAAAGGAGCATACCACCAGATTTCCATGTTTTAGATCAGTAACTACATAATGTGTGTATATTAGATCACTACAGATAATTTCCTAAACCATGAGTTCAACGATTCATCATTCCTTCAAGGTTGGTACATAAATATAAGGTATAGACTTAAGAAACTATTACACTGTATGGTATTTTAACCTGGTTTCATATATAAGGCAGAGAATATGATTGTGATAATTGACATACCAAAAAACTTAAATTTTATAAAACTCATGTTTATATTTTTAACTTCTGCCACACTTCTCTCATGCTGTATCATGTTGTTGTTTTCTTTAAGTTTCTGCCTTCAAAATAAGTGCACAAGCCATCTGTGAAAGCTAGATCAAATGAATGACGCGTATGTGATATAATTGGAAATTTTCTATAAAAGTAATATTCTGTTTGAAATAAATACACTGTTTCATATTAGCCTATTTCAGTTTTGGGGAAGAGGAATTTGAAGGCCTGTCTCATATGGACACCTGTCATAAATATAGGCAGGGTCAATTCAGTGATTTTAGCAAATAAAAGCCCAGTCTATTAATCAAAGTTTTACGGCATATGCATTTTCAGAGGAAGCAAGTGAGGGTTTAAAGCAGTAAGCAAGGCAATCTTTAATTTGAATGTCTTTCAATGCAAATCAAACAAATGACATTCATGTTTATTGTTAAATATTTTTTTGTATTTTCTATCCATTCATGTGGGCTTATTTGCCAGTCAATATCCGCCACAGTGCAGCAGCGTCTTTACCGTTCTCATCTTTAGGAACCTTTTCTAGTGCTCAGCCAAGCACAGCACCAGCAACTCAGTCAGCCATCACCCAATGTCCTGTTCCTGTGACAAGGCCTCAGTCAACCATCACCCAATGCCCCCCTCAAACAACCAAAAACGTACTACAGCTGACCTCTCCTGATAAATCCTAAGGAGGAACAACTTTTCCTCCCCCACATGCAAAAACCCAGAAGCCAATGTGAATTTGTTTGTGCAAACACTTGTCTTAACAGATTTCACACACATCACCATGTAGCTACTCTTGTACTTCACAAAGACACAACAACATAATATATTGTCGTTATAAACCTGGCTACTATAAAATAATGAACTGAATGAATCAGCAAAGTGATTAATGATTTCCATCTCTAAGAGCCACTCGTACTCTGGTACGTATCCGCATGAATCCACCTCTGTGCTGTGTCCTGTGTCCTAATAACACTTGACATTTCTCCACCTTAGGATCAATAAAGTGTTATCTCGTTTCTTCCTTTTTTCATATGCTGTAATCTTTCGCTTCACTGGAGCATCTGGAGTCTTTAGAGTCCTGATATATATTGGTCAGGGCGGCAGAGTGAAGGAGAGAGTTAGTAACAAGCCTGTGATCAACACACATGATCAGTCAGTCTTTCCTGAATGTATAAAGTTTGGTAGATTAATTATATGTGGCACCGCTGAGGACAACCTCTCGTTTCCACAGCGTGGATTACACACTTTTTTCAATCAATCAATCACAGGATCAATACGGGGAAATGTGGAGGTGACCAACAAACAGTCCCATTAACATTTATGTCCTTTATCATTTGCCATTGTATTGATTACAAAATGTGTATAATTGATAGCTAGAAGATCAACCAATCTATCACTGACCATCACGTGCAAAATAGTACGTAGTAAGGAATTTACTACGCATCTGTCTTGTGTTGTATTTGCTGTTTTTGTTTGTTAATTTGTTCCTCTTGTATCTTTGTGTTCTTCACTTCCTATCTTTGTGGTTTCTCATTCTTTGATTTGGATTATGCTTTTGTCTTGTCATATATACTGATCATCCATAATATTATGACCACAGCTAAAGTGAAAAACACTGATTATCTTGCTACCATGGCACCTGTCAGTTGGGTGGGATGTATTAGGCGGCAAGTAAACATTGTGTCCTCAACGTTGATGTGTTAGAAGCAGGAAAAATGGGCAAGCTTAAGAAATCGAGCGACTTTTCGTGCCAAATTGTGATGGCTAGATGACTGATAAAAAAATAAAGTAAAACTGAGGCTGGCAGGATTCGTTGTGCAGATATTTGGTCCAAAAGCAAATTATAGACAAATGACTGATGATTGTTGTTTGCGCTGGAAGAAAAGTCAGAGGATCACAAAATAAATTCTTCCTGAGGGAAACATGAATGTCTGGACCAAATATAACAATCTTTCCAGTAGTTGTTGAGATTGTTCACAAAAAAACACAAATGTTTTCAAGATTCGAGATTTCTTTGTCAATCCACAGTACACTGTAGAATGAAATTACATGCAAAGGAACAATTAAAAGCACTGTAGGAATATGAGATATTAGATAATAAAAATGCTTATGGGTGTGCGAAGCATGGACAACTACATGTACAATGTACAACTTTGTACAATATATAGAATTGACACAGGAGAATAAATGTCTAGATATATATAGTAAAGAGTATGAATATACATGTGTAAAATAGTGCCGTTGAAGAATAAAATGCAGTCAAACAGATAAGTAGTAGCTGATTGAGAGAGGTGCTACACAATTCCACATTGATTAGTCTGTTTTAGTGGGGTCTAGTATTCAATAGTCTGACAGCAGTGGGGAAGAAGCTGTTTTTCAACCTTGCACTGCAAAAACTGAGCTCTCAAAAACAAGATAAAAAACATTAAAATGGGGAAAAATTACTTAAAATAAGCTAAATTATCTGCCAACAGAACAAGAATATTTCACTTGCTAGTTAGGGCCAAAAAAAACTTGAAACAAGTGAAATCCTCTGACATAAAAGCCGCCTAGTAAGAAGAAATATCTTCAAAACCGTAATTAGCTTCGCACATCTAAACAGGAGACAGGTGCGTCGGAGGGGACAAAAAAGTCAAAATGCAGCCAGAAAAAATCATCGGCGGTGACCATGATAAGTTACTTAAACAGCATGAGGCTTACTGGATTTATACCCTGCAAACATTAGCTCCAAAGGGACTTAATGATGAACTTCTACTTAACAGTTTTTTGTGATTTGCAATATGGAGTTACTTACTTAGGGTCTATACAGGCCCCTTTTTTGTGACCACAGTCCTGGATATGTATAGATATGCACACATTTTTTCAGGTCCATTATTCATTAGGGGTCCAAGCCCGAGTGGGCTGGGAACCGCGAATGCAAAGCATCGCGGTTGCCTGTACCAGCGGTGCAGGAAC
>JAPMOB010215066.1:0-11949 GCA_029875015.1 Lepomis gibbosus
GCACCACTGTGAGAAATCTTGGAGTTATCTTTGATCAGGACATGTCGTTTAACTCTCACATTAAGCAAATTTCAAGGGCCACCATTTTTCACCTATGTAATATTGCAAAAATCAGGAACATCCTGTCTAAAAATGCTGCAGAAAAACCAGTCCATGTATTTGTTACTTCTAGGCTGGATTACTGCAATTCCTTATTATCAGGCTGCTGCTCAAATAAGTCCTTTAAGCTATGGCTAAACCCACATGCGGTGGCACGTGTTCTGACAGGAACCAGGAAAAGAGATCATATTTCTACTGTCTCAGCTTCTCTACATTGGCTTCCTGCAAAATCCAGAATAGAATTTAAAATCCTTCTTCTCACATACAAAGCTCTTAATAGTCAGGCACCATCTTATCCTAAAGAGCTTATAATACCTTACTACCCCACTACCTTACTTGTGTTTCCTAGAGTCTCCAAAAGTAGAATGGGAGCCAGAACGTTCAGCTATCAAGCTCCTCTCCTGTGGAACCAGGTTCCAGTTTGGGTTCGAGAGGCAGACACCGTCTCTACATTTAAGAGTAGGCTTAAGACTTTCCTCTTTGATAAAGCTTATAGTTAGGGCTGGCTCGGGTGAGTCCTGAACCATCCCTTAGTTATGCTGCTATAGGTCAATATCGCCAGGGGACTTCCCATGATGCAATGAGCTCCTCTCTCCTCCACTTCCTTCTCCACCTGTCATCATTCCTATCCTCTAGACTCGACTTCTCCCCTTTCCCATACAATTGTGCTTCCTCATCCCTCTCTCCTTCTGTCACTCTGCAGATGTTTCTGGCTCTGGATCTGTGGTTGCAGGCTTCCTGTTGCTTGACACCAGCAGTTTCAGTTAATACAATTGCCCTACTATTACTATATTATCATTACTATTGCAATCATTATTAGCATTATTGAAGTTTGTACTAGTTGAGGCAGATGCCTGCCCACCCTGAGTCATGGTTCTGCTCGAGGTTTCTTGCTGCTAAAAGGAAGTTTTTCAATGCCTCTCATGGTGGGAATTGTTGGGTTCCTGTAAAATGTATTACACAGAGTACGGTCTAGACCTACTCTAAGATAACGTCTGTTATGAATTAGGACTACCTAAGTAAAACTGAAAACTGAACTGAATTGAAACTGTAATGAATGTTACAAATTAAATGTGTGTGTAGGTTCAAGTGGGAAGTGAAAGAGTAAACCACTTTTGGTTCCTGAATCACAGCTCTGATGCAACAAAAAATAGAGAAAAAGGGGAAATGAGTAGAAACGTAAAAAAGGTGTTGGAGGGGTTTCCCAGAAAATATGGCAGCGCTGTCACTTTGCCAGTGAGACACTTGAACTGTATAAATGTGACTTTGAAAGCAACTTTATTAATAACATTAAATCTCCTGTGTGTGTGTGTGTGTGTGTGTGTGTGTGTGTGTGGACGCTGACCCCGACAGCTGAAGGTCACAGAGGTCACAGGAGCAGAGGGGATGACACATCTTGATGTCCTCGTTGCTTTCACCTTCACTCAGCAGACGTTCCACCTCCGCTTCGTTTCCATTCGCTATGTGCTACAACACACACACACAGGAAAATTAAAACAATATTAATTCTTATTTAATGCAAATTGAGACCTCTAAATCTCCACAGAATAGGATCTGTAACATATCAGGAAACATTGGTGCTCAAGACTTCAGTGAGAACAATGTATTGGCAAAAAGTGCATCCTTAACAAATGTCCAGGCCAAAAACTGGGCTCTAGGAAAAGTTTTTGGCACTTTCACTGTTTAATGTTTAAGGCCAAATGAAAAAAATAACGTCATGTAATGTCCAACAATGAAACAAGTTTTTAGCCGAATAGAGGAACATCACGATTACGATTACTAGTGTCTGAACATTTGATTGTTTGGTAAACCAGTTGGAAGTGGCTGATGGATTCTGGGACATCAGCAAAGCAGTGGTTCAGTTCAGCTCACCTCAAACAGACAGTGGATGGGCGTGGCAGTGCTCTGAGACAGCAGACTCATCCTCTCTTTGAACAACGCCTTGTCATTCAGCTCACCTGAGCCCTGAGACGACAGAAACAAGAAAACGTAAACGACCTTCGTCGCCAATAAAGGCTGCTGAAAAACAACAGTGACGACTCCGTGTAATTCCTACTGCTGTGTGAATGCATGTGGCTCACATGGTGTGTGTCCTGCAGCTTCCCCAGGTTGATGAACTCCACTGCAGCCTCGAAGGTGCTCAGACAGTAGCTGAGCTCATCTTTACTGGAGTGGCTGAAGCAGAAGTTCCTGATGTAGCTCAGGTTAGCCATCCTGAAGACAGACAACAAAATAACTCCATGATTAAGTACCTACACAACGAGAAAATATTTCCCCCAGCTATTTCTGGTGTTTATCGGATGTAAATATCCACTTTAACTTTTGCTCCCTGTAGATTAAACTGAGAGATATTCACCAACAGGTGGTTAAATGGTAACAACTCACATTCTTGAGACAAGAATACGGCTGCATTATGTTTTACATAGTAATCCATCCAATTGCTGTTGAGACATTTCACTCTGAACCACAAGGTGATCCTGCTTGTGGCACATTAAAAGTCAGGGAATCATTGAAGTCAGTGGGCTCTTTCCTCAGAGATCATTAATCCATCCAGTAGTGTTGTCAAGACGACAACACATGTAAGTTTTACATCAAATCCATGTTAGGATGTTAACAAATAAATCAGCAATCGACAGCAATTTATTGATATTCCCAAAGTTATGGTCTTGAAATAAAATCCTGAGTCCTCAATGTCCAAGACCGAGACAAGACCAAGTACAAATGCGGAGTCCAAAATGAGACTGAGACCATCAAAAAATGGTCTTAAGACTGGTCTTGAGACCAAGACTGGTCTCAAGTACTACAACAGTACTATCCAGTAAGTGAGTTATTTCAGTTTGAACCAAAGAGTTGGATCTAGTGACCGACATTGCCAAACCACAAGCATGCATACATAACTACAGCTGTCTGTTACAGGGTTCATGTCGCCCCTCTGATGGAGTCTGCTTGTGTGCAGGGTCAGAGTATCCTATTTCATTTCATTATTCATGGTTAAAACATGGCCTATGCTATCTTGGCTGACAGTGAATTCCAGTGCAACAGTGCAACAAACAGTGCGAACTCCACGGCAATTGATGAGGCCGCAGCATACTCGTTACTCGCTGGATGGTAAAGCCACCAGACTGAAATCCCTTAACAACTATTTGATTAAGACATTTTGAACAAAGACTCATGGGCCCAGAGCACCACTGACTTTTCACCACAATGAAGATGTATTTGTGGTTTTGAGTAAAATATCTCAACAACTGTTAGATAGATTGTGATGAGACGTGGTTCAAACATTCATGTTCTCCTCAGGATGAACTGTGATAACGTTGACGATCCTCTGACTTTTTATCTAGCGCCATCATCGGGTTTAACGGGTCCATTAATTTCCTTTATGACCAAATACCTGCAGAACTACTGACATCCCCATCAGCCTCAGCTGTACTTTATGTTTAATGCTAAATATCAAATGTTATGTAGTTGACATACTAAATTAAGATGTGTTAGCATTTAGCTTAGCCTCACAGGGCTCCTAGCATCTCTGAGGACTCTCAGGCTGTGTTCAGAATTGCATGGTAAAGGGCTATTTATATGCCGTCAAGCAGTGTGTTGTATGACAACATTGTGTAAGTGGGAAATGCCCGGATGTGAACAAGATAAAGGAATTTCAGAGTATGCGTCATGAGCTTATTGGACATGCTCACTGCCACAAAATGCATTGGATCCCTTTTGTGTCTTAGGCTTGAGCATGCTTCATTGTGTTGGTTTCTGCATAATATATTGTTCATTTAGTAGGCGGTATGCAATACATTCCACAGCCTTAGTCTTAAATGGTGTTCACTTTCACTTTCCCTTCACATGGCTAATGAAAATCACACCGGGAAATGACAGATCAGCTTCTTTGTTTCCTCCACACAAGCCACAAGGTCAGAGACCACAGCGAATCCCCCTCCCTGCTCACCAGTTGGGGATTTCCGTCTTCACCAGCAGATAGAGTGTGACAGACAGCAGGTCGTCAGCACACACAGCCTCTATACTGACTGCAGAAAAAGACACACACACACACACTCAGTTAGGCGAAACACCAACACAGGAAACACACAAAAACAACACCTGAAGTCCTGACACTGCGGGACACTCTCCCTCTGTCCAAACCAAATGACTAAATTGGCCGCATGGCAAACATTAATTAGGGGCAGATCGTACCGCTCTGCAGAATGACAGCGGGGTTGTTGTCAGGCAATAAGTTTGTATTTCCAAAACAAACTGCACAAACACATTAGAGGCCCACAGAGCGGGTATTGTCCTGTGTGCTGATCTGATTTCAGACAGCGAGAGGACGCTCGGAGATTATGGAGAGTTCTGTATGCCTGCCCTGAGAGCTGACTCACACTTACTATCTGACGAGGTGAATCCACATAATAACTGCAGTGTTAAATGCACCAATTACAGACGATGAACCTGAGATAAAGAGAAGCAGAGCAGACCTCACTTTTAGGCCTCTATTAGCAAATGTACCTGCAGTACCTTCTGACTGATAACAGTGTTGTTTTCTGATTCAGTCAATTCAAAACACTAAATTCAACTTTGAACTAAACCAATATCATTTATCTGCAAAACATTTTCAGGGTTTTTATTCTGATCAAGAGCAGAAAAATGAAGAACTGGAGAGAACACAGTGAGTGACGGCCACAGGCAGTCGTGTCCTACCGGTGCGTCTGGGGGTCTGGATGGCGGTCAGGGCGACTCTGCGTAGGCAAAGCAATTTGAGGAGCGGGGAGGTGTGCTGGTTGAGCTGACTCAGCTCTCTCTTTGCCCGAGACAAGTTTATACTGCAGAAACACAACAACAGCAAAAACATAAAGCAGGTCTACAGTCTGGAGATACATTTGGAAAGGTTCTTACAGCGAGCAGAGCAACAATAATTAACACTGAGGTTTAGGGGGATGATAATGTGTCTACAGAGTTTGGTTTAATTCCACATTTTAACGCATGATAACAACTAAACTCCATCCGCTGGTGAAGTATTGTGGCTGAATGCTCTGGAAAACCCTGGTAAGTAAAAGAATATTTTGTCCAACTGTTTCCAAAGTCAAAAATTTAAGCTTAAACTATGTAAAGTGTCTATTTTTCATTATGATAAAAATATAGTAAATATATAGTCATTTATAACTCACATTTTTATATATTTTAAGATGTATCCGTTGTTTATGAATATTTTAGACAATGAATTATAAATCATTTGTATTTTAAATCACAGCCAACTGTTTTCCAAACAGTTCAAACTGATTGATATTGATTTCCTGCCTTCCAGGCGGCCACCGGTTGCAGAGAGACTTGACATTGACTGTTGTGTTTATTGGCTTTTTTAGTGTCACATTATCAAACGATAATTCAGCTGGTGTGTTTGTGGTCACTCTGAAATCTGAAGATTCTGAAGATTTAAATAAAACAAATCAATTTTACATTATCATTTTCGAAAAAAAACTGTTTGCTTGTTGTTTATCTGGGTTTTGTTTCTGTCTCATCAACACAGTGGTTTCTGGCAGATGCACACAAGAACGTCTGAGTGTTCCTGAATGCACCACACAACCTGACATTAACAGAAACAGGACGGCAACTTTATGTTACCTCTTATCTAACTTGGTTCAGTGAGTGAAAGTGGAACATAAACATCCGATGCATCAAGTTTGATCCAACCAGACAAAGTTTTTTAAACGGCTCCACAGCTGCGACATGTTGAACTGACCTGAACTCAGGTTTGACTCCCAGGTCTTTCTGCTGCAGGTCCTGCAGACTCCTGCTGGTTTTGTTGAAGGCAGCGTCCTGTTGATGAGCAACAGAACACAATGACAGAACAGAACAGACATGGGATCAGACTTCATGTGACACGGGCGTCACATGAAGTCACATTACTGACATTTCATCAACATCAAAACACTCTGAGCACACTGCGTCTTTCACACTGAAGTTTTTATTACGGCAAAATCAAAGAGCGACAAATGAAAATGTGGATGTGAAACATGCAGAAATCCGACATCAGTCTTAAGACACTCCGGGAGTTATTTTATGTTTTGACTGTGTTGATGTCCTGTACTATAATTTATGAATCAGCTTTCCTCTTTCAGCTGTGAGAGATAAGTTGTTAGAGAGCAACAACCCCACAGGGATTTCTCCCTTGTGTAAACGGTGCTTTACAGGCAAGCAATAAATACTTCTTTAGCAGAAAGTAGTTTCAAAGAAAAACAGTGAGAACTCTATCCAGAGTAATCACAACACTGTTTCCAGAAACAAAATCAGCTTTAAAGCTTTTAAAATGTATTTTTTTTAAATCTAGAGGCGCCCTAAATACAATTAAACTCATGTTCTTTGTATGAGAAATAAAACCAAAATTATCTCCATGGCTACATCCCACAACATGCAAGAAAATATGCATATTGTTGTCATATAAGTTGTCTGTTGTTTCATTTGTAAAGAACATATTTATATTTCAGTATGGTATTTCAAACCTACCTGGCTGGCTTCAAGCGTTCCCACAAAGTTAAAAATTAAATCATGGATACCATGATGAACATACATCTGCAATGAGAAGAAAAAACCTTTCAGTTTACTTTGAGAAAGAGAAGTCACAATCTGAAAGCAGCATCAGCTTTAAGTAAATTGGATGACAGAATTTGATTAGAGGGACGTAGGTCAGACACAGTTCGTTTAGACCACAACCTAATTATTCTATCGGAGTAGAGGAAATTTTAAAGACTGACTGTAGAGATAAGAGTATGAGCAACGGGTTTGTTTTAGACTTTATTTAAGAGCCATTCAGAGCGTGAAAACCACCAAAAAACTTGTAACTAAACAATGAGCTCATCTCTGCAGCCTTCATCGGCCTTTTGAGAGCTTCAGGGTGGGTTTGAAAAAATGTGTTTCCATGCTTTAAATTGCTTTCAGCCCAAAACTAAAGGTCTATTGTTGACCTTCTCCTCTGTTATTTATTGGTTATGATGCTTCTGGAAGCCCTTTCAAATGACAGCTGCCTGCAACCTGACAAGTTGCTGGTTCCCAAGTGAATCACATGAAGCCTGTTGCAAAGAATCTTGGTGTCTGGTTCGAGTTAAGTAATTTTATAATTTAAGTTTTGAGCAGCACACCACAAAGCTTGTGCAATCATGTTTTTATCAAAAATACAATCTATGTTAACCTTTCAGGACACTGAGACCATCTTACATCACGCCAGGATCACTGCAACAGCTTTTTCACCCAAAAATCTACTGATCGACTCCAGACTGTGCAGAACTCAGCTGCCAGGAGTGTTTCTCAGGTTAGGGTTACTAAATGATTTTATCTGTCTGTTAGTGAGCTCTGAGATTTGTTTTTCATGTAATGTGCTTTAGAATTAAACTTAAAGTCCATGAACACAGGCTTCTTTACCGGAACTGGAGTGTGATATGTTCAAACACTGAGGGAGGTTACCTCGACTGCCTGTTTGAGAAGAGTCATCTGAAGCTCCTGCTTCGCCAAAAGTCTCTGCAGAAAAAAAAACACATTCCAGAGAAATGCATTAGTCACTGCACAGGAAGTAATGCAACTCCTGTTTCTATGATTAGGAATAAAAGTGAGATAAGGCAGGCGGTGCGTGAAATCTGTTGGGACACATCCCAGAGGGCCTAACGAGACATGCTGTCTGCGTTTCAGTTCGATGGTGTGTCCTTTAGAGAAGCTGAAGAGCAGACTGAAACTCAGTGTTACATGATAGCTAATCCCAAAGAATGAGTTATGATGTTGAACTGCAGTACATGAGAGACAAGTGAGTGACAAATCAATGGTAAAGGTGAATGGTAAATATAAACATATCACTTCTAGCTGGTCCACAGCTGCCAGCTGAAGCAATCTACTGCAGGGATTTCAAAACTTTTTGTACCTACTAGTCATTTCAACCACAAAATACGTGAAAATAGGGCCCAGGTGTAAAAGTAAAGCAGTCGATGGGCGCACACGTGGACACTGAAAGACGTTCTTCTTGCCTCCTGTTCAGACTGGCCTTGAGGAGATGCCTTCTTAATGTGCTCTCAATGGAAGTGATGGGAGACAAAAATCTACATTTGTTGTTTTGTGCAAAAATAGTTTTTTAAAAAAGGAACAAAAACTTTATCTGAAGTTAATAATAGGCTTCAGCAGTCTGAGTCAGACACACGGATTATTCCCAAAGTGAAAGTCTTTCTTTATATAAAATCCCCTTTTTGTTTCTTGCAGTGGAACATCAGCAACAAGAAAATAGGATTTTGCATTAACTTAGTAGATAAACTATCTTGATTTGATTGTGGGTGACTAAGGAGGACAGTGGATTCTGTCCCCCATCAATTACTTTGGAAGTCCATTAGGAAGGGATCTATTAGCAGCCAGTATGGACAGGAGGAAAGATTAAAGCGAGCACAATCTGTTGCAATGTACATCTGCAGATTGGACATTTGTGAACCTTTCCATTATTTAATAGTTCACTTCATGTGATATATTAACCAGTTATCAGTGACCTCTTGAAGACAACACAACGTTGTTGTGTTGTCTTCAACAATCATCTGGTGATGGTTCAGCGGATTTGGTGTGAGAGATCCGGGTTCCATCCCTCACTGTGACCCATCCACCATTGTGTCCCTGAGCGAGACACTTGACCCTCGTTGCTCCAGAGGCGTGCGACCTCTGACATATACAGCAATTGTAAGTCGCTTAAATGTAAACGATGGACAATCATGTGTCTTCTGAGCCCTTCTGGTGCACATTTGCTCAAAAGCTGAGATTGAAAGTTCATTCTTGGCCTCGGGAACTTTATAGCCAACATGAATAAAAAGTCCTTGGAAAATATATTTGGATATCTACAACTACATGTCATAGATTATGTGAAACTACGGCAGCGACTGAGAGGACCTTGTTGCAGGTCTGTTTGTCACCTGCGGTTCCTTCGGTCATGAGTATAGTTTCAACCTCAAGATCCCAGAAATGTAAAGAATGGAAATGATCCTTTTAACAAATGGCAGGTACAAGTGGATTATGAGGGTTGCAAAGGAAATTCCAGTCATGTCCTCAAAAAGGAAAGCTGCTTTACAATGTTTTTGCCTTGTTGACCAATTATGTCACATTCGGAAATGCAGGGTTTCCACAAATCCTGCACCCAAACTGAGACACAGTGGATAATCCCAGCGCCTTCATCAGTCTCCACTGCATCAGACTGACAGATGCTACTTACCAGGCGAGAGTCTCTCAGCAGACACTGAAGACATTTAGTGTAAAGGCCGTTCACCGAGTCCTGAGTGGAGAGAGGACAGTCAGTTATTTAAATTTTTAAAGTATTTTTATTTTTTAACACACACACACACACACGCTTACTGTTTTATTATTATTTATTTTTATTTATTTTATTTTTAGTGTATATATGTATTTTTTTTTAATCATTTTTAACACAAACACACAGATGATTTGATTACTTTACACTTTAATTACTTGTTTAATGAAATGTATGGGGTTGATTGTTCTTATGTAGTTTGTATGATGCTTTGGCAATATTGTTACACATTCATGACAATAAAGCTTATTTAAATTAAATTGAATTGAATTGAATGAAGTAGAAAGGACGTGCAAGGTGAAGAAGAAGAAGGAAGAATGAGGAAAAGAGGAAAGAGAAGAGAATTAGTCCTACGATGTGGTGTCGGAGTCCCTTCCTCTCCTGCTCTTTGAAGGTCTGACAGAAGCCCTGGATGAATTTGTCCAGTTTCTGGGCGTGGCGACCCAGGAACTCCCTGACGTCCTCCAGGCTCTTCAGACAGTAGGGCGGCGGCGGGCCGAGCTCCTCCGGGCTCGGGTCCACCTCAACGGGCCTGGAGATGCACAGGATGCTGTAGCTCTGCTCCAGGTCGTTGTAGAAGGTTTCCTCAAACAGGATGGGGACGGACGCCGGAGCCGGGAAGCCGGACCCAAGCAGGACCTGCCTGTCCTGGATCCTGACCTCCTGCAACACACAACCCGACCAACAGCTCTGGTAAACAGGTGCACAGTATTTATTCAAGTTAACAGCAAAACGAGTAGCAAGTGTGCCCATCTCTCAATCCTGACAGACTTCCTGTCTAAGGCTCTTATCCCAAAGCCTGATGGTTCCTACTGAAGACATATATCCTTAAATTCACACATATATAGTTTCAGTTGTAAAAAGGCTCAGTAATTTCCTAAAACAGCAGGTTACTGGTTTTAATTCAACTCAAACAGGAGGAAATGTCACCCAGTGCAGCTCTTTGATTGAACAATGGAGCTCTGTGGCTCAGATGAAGAAGTATCATGCTGTGAGACACACACACACACACACACACACACACACACACACACACACACACACACACAGTCATGGGGTTTATTTACAATGAGACAAATACTGATTATTCCCAGCCTCACCCTTAATAATGTAACTCTGAAGACAGCAACATAAAATAAAATGTTCCTTTATTAATCCCCCATAGGGGAAATTCAAGAAAGTCCTACTTACTAAATAAATTTAAAAAAAATACAAGAAATAACAATGTGAAATACACTGAAATGTAAAAAAGTACAACTACAAAAAGGCCAAAACTAGAAAGAGGGAGCTGCTGTGTCGGGCTGCCAATCTCTGCGGCGCCGGAGGTGGTCTGAGATCAAGTAGTCTGAGCTTGTAATGTAAACCTCCTGTTCATTCACACTTTTGAAAATCGGCCAAAAGGAGCTTATTATTTTTTTTAAAGCTCAACAGCCAAAACGAAAGATTTTGACTTTAATTAAGATTTTGGAACAGCCAATTGGAGCCTCTTGTTTTAGTTTTATCTTATTTTTGAACAATCCTCTATAGTTCTGAGCAGTAAGAACCTCTTGTTTTGAATCTATTCGTGGAGTCAGACAATAGACACCCCTTGTTTGCAAGACAGACTCTGAAGCAGCAAAAATCCCAGCAACATTTTGATATTTCAGGACAGGAAAGGTACCAGTGTTGGGGTTTCTTTACTGAGTTGTGTTATCCTTCTGTCAGAAGACTTATATTTATTAGACTCAGAGTTTAAAACGCCTCTGATGATGCTGATGTTTATAAAGTGAAACAGGACAAACCTTTCCATCCACAGCTTGGTATCCATCCTCCAAAGGCTGCAGGACATAGCTGTCGAACTGAGAGTCTGAGAAGCTGCTGACGCTCAAACTTCCACAACAAGGCACCAGAACCTGCAGGGGAACAGAAAAACTCATTAACCACTCAACACATATTTAGTGAGTGAGCCACCCGCACTGCATCCGATCCTTCTGATTTGTTTCATCATAATTAATGACATTATGTGCTGTGTTTGTCCGGACCTGTTTGTCTCGTTTGCTAAACGCTGACAGCAGTTTGGGCCACGCTTGTTTGATATGTAGGGTGTAAAGATCTTTCAGCTATCACTAGTGGCATGGCTGCAGGGAAGCAGAGCTGTTGGAGAGATTGGCGTGACATTTGGTAGAGAAATCCACAGTGCCTGGGAGATGAATCCAGCAGACTTTGATGATCCTCTGACCTTTTACTCTGGTGCCACCATGAGCTTGATGTTTGTGGTTTTGAGTGAAATATCTCCACAGCTGTTGCAGGATGGTTACAGGATGAACTGTACCAAACTTTAGTGACTTTTCATCTACCTCCATCATCAGGTCCAACATTTCGGTTCATGACGAAATACATGCAGAACTAATGACATTCCCATCAGCCTCATCTCTACTTAATGGGACACCAACCAAGCGGGAAGCTTCCGATCTGCAACATGAAGCCGATGCTGAAGTCCCTGAAACCTGCATTCTATTGAAAATCCAGCAGGGGGCGACTCTTCTGGTTGCAAA
>JAPMOB010215067.1:0-13011 GCA_029875015.1 Lepomis gibbosus
GTGTGTGTGTGTGTGTGTGTGTGTGTGTGTGTGTTGTCTTTACCTTCAGCCTGGGTGGCCACTTTGAGAGCTGCAGAGCTCTCACCCTGGCCGTTGCTGTTGTGGGCCACAACCCTGAAGCGATATTTGGTGTCTGGCATGAGGTTCTGGATGGTGACCTGCATCTCCCCTGGACGGCTGGTATTCACTACTCTCTCCCTGATGTGGATGCATGCACGCACGCACGCACGCACAGAGATGCACAAAAACAGCAGCAGAATGTTTTAATTGTGATGTCTTACATTTGTTGTGTATTACATTTTAAGTGTGTGAGGACATTATTAAACGGTTTGGAGTACTATAAAAAAGTGTTACGTAATGAACTGAAAGATTAACTGATTATATTCATCTTGCCTGGTACACAGGTACGCATTTGCTACCTTATTCTAGACACGTTATTGTCATTATTGATTAATCTTTCAATTTATTTTTTAATTAATAGATAAATCATTTAGTCTATAAAGTGTTCACAGAGCTCGGGGTGACATCTTTCTTAATTTGTCCTAGTATCAGGCCAAAACTCAAACCCTGATATAAAAATGAGAATAGCGGCCAAAGTTTTGAGAAGCTGGAACCAGTTAATTTTTAGTTGATGGACGATGTGAAAATATTTGTTTTCTGTCAGTCAAATAATCAAGTAATTGATTGATGAGCACATTAGCACACAAACCTGTGTGGACAACCAAATTGGTTTGTGTAAAATAGTATTTCTACACTCCATGCATAGTATTGTGTGCATTTACATCTCAAGCTTCAGCACAGAGTAAAACACTTCTGTCTCAGGCCACTTCTGAAAATTACTTCAAGCTATTTTACAGGGAAAACATAAAAAGTAGCCAAAACACTGAAGAGGAATTGTGGAAAATCCTTTCACCTACCTAATTTTCCTTCTTAGTCATACACAGTAAATCCTCTTCACAAGAAGCTGGGAAAATGTATCACAGGACTACTTGAAACTAGAATTACTGCCCTGCGGTTGTATGCCTCTGCCAACCAGTGTCTGTCGAAGCTCATAATATACTGTATGTAGTGAACACTTGGAAGGACTTGATTCCATTTAGGTATAAAGTGTATTTTTGGGTGAATGGAAGTTATCACTTTATTGATTATACATATACTATATTTGATTCCAGTGAATAAACATTGTCAAATTGATTTATCAAGGATTATCATAGATGTATTGACTCATCAGGTACACATTTACTTGATTACTATAGATGGATTCTTATAGAGTATAGCTACTTACAATGTGGTGCTTTTGCTTTCTCCTGTTATTTTAAGTTGCATAGTCTCTCAGTGAGATGTAAATGAAACTATTTAAACCTCCATGAGGGAAACCTGTACAGTGCTAGTTATTGTTTACTGTTTGTGTCTCAGTCAACGTGTGTGAAAAATGGCCCAGTTCTTTCTTAAATTATACTGAAAAATAAATTTTAAGGTTACAATGACCTTTGGAGTTTGAGTCAAAAGTGTCATATTTTCAATGCCCGACCAACCGTGAAAAATGGTCAAGAATTCTTTAGTTATGAGTTATAGCCAAAACATGTTTTGGGTTCACCTATATTTAAACAATCCAAGTGGACTGAATTTCATAGATTTCAGAGATTTTGTGTTCAAGAGAATGGGATGGACGGATGGACAACTCCCCAAAAAAACATAATGCATCCTGAACCAGCTATCGCTGGCACACAGATGAAATTACAGTGTTTAAACTGATTTTTAAACTGGTTTTTGTTTAAACTTAAACATTAAAAGGTAATCCTTTAAGGAAGGAAATTTGTTTTTAATTAATAAACACGCACGTCTATGATAACCGTATGAGGTGCTTTAACTGCTTTAATTAGATATTTCAGAGTGGTCTGAGACTCATGCACAGAAATGTATGTAGTACCCTGCTGACTTCAGTAGTAATGTGCGTGTTAGTACACTCCTGGCAGTACTACAGCTTAGTGTGTGTACTACCTGGTAGTGCCTTCCTGGCTGTAGAAAACGGAGTAGGTTAACTCGTCTCCATTGGGTTCGGCTGGCGGGCGCCAGGTCAGCTTGATGAAGCGGGTGGAAACCAGCGAAGCCACGACGTCTCGGGGGGCAGATGGGGTGGGCCCTGCTGGACTCCCTACTCCTCCGGAGCCTGGCGTTACATGGTCAGTAGTGTTAGGAGTCAGTGAGGGGGGAGGGAAAGAGGGTAGGGCTACATCTTTGGGTTGGGGAGGAGGAGGAAGGAAGGAGGGATGGCGGGATGGGTGTAGGGACACAGGGAGGGGCAGGAGATAGCGGCAGCATGGGAATGGAAATGACAGTGAAACGAAAGAAAGGAAGGAAACAAAAAAAGAAGAAAAAACAAAATAACAACAACGTAAAACAAAAAAAAGACTTTTGGCGTGACAAGGAACCACAGAAATAAAACACTTCTACTACATTCACAAAGCTGACAAATAAAAGCACAATACAAGGGGGACTACACATGCAGATCTACAGTACACACAGCTCTCTAATGTAAGGGCAGGGGGAGCAAAACATAGTGTCACACATTTTCATAGACGGCATACCTGCCAATCATTTGTGATTAAAAATGATTGCATTTTTTGTGACATTTTTATTAACTAAAAACTGGCCGGCATTTGATGGAAAAACTGAGGTAGACTTTGTTTTGACAGGGACAAAGCCACCTTCTAGCCTCTCAAATGCACACAAGAAATACGTCTATGTTTTCAGGGAAACGGTTTTATTTCAGACATAGTAAAACTACTGACGATTAACCCAATTCGGATTCTGAAGACTAGATTCTCTCAACTAACAAACCAGATAATGTTTTTTTTTTT
Source organism: Lepomis gibbosus (assembly GCA_029875015.1). NCBI lineage: Eukaryota > Metazoa > Chordata > Actinopteri > Centrarchiformes > Centrarchidae > Lepomis > Lepomis gibbosus. Next base: position 2,862 of record JAPMOB010215067.1, read on the forward strand.
GCCGTCACATTCCACAGCCTAGCCACAGAAATGTTTGTGATTTCATTTGGTGGGTTTTTTTTGGAGGAACAATTTGCGGTCAGTGAGATCTGCTTTCCATTTGCCTGGCAAGTGGGTGAAAACTAAATCATACGGAAAGAATGTCAGTCTGTATGACATTTCCATTTGTTTGCAGGTCAGGGAGATTGACTAGAGGGCAAAGATGAAATACAGAGAAGGAACACGGCAAGTGTAGTGTGCCAACAGTGTATTATTACTAGAGAAATTGTTTTAAAATGCAAAGCGGCTGCTGGCATATTTGTCTGTCATGGCATGTGGAGTAACCACTAACTTGGCTTTCAATATCTGTTTACATTTCAATTTCCCAGAGTTCAGTGACTTTTGTGATTGGAGTGATATGAAGGATTTGCTGTTTTTTTTTCTTCCAAAAGAATCACATGGTCCAAATGCTTTTCTGTACATAAACACTTTGTCGTTTACTCACACACACTGTTGTAATAATGCGTTTATCAAGAACTCACTTTTTGCATCTGCACAAACCTCTGAAGTAGCATTAGATTTACTTTAATGTGACATTGTTGTATGTTTGTTTACATCTGTGTGAGTGCAGACAGTGTAAATTCCTTGGAAAACGAAACAATTACTCACTATAATCTTTAATTTCAGATCATTTGCCACAAACGTAAAACAAAAACACAATCCTTTCAACATATATAAAATGTGGTTGTAAAAAGTGAGGTCTGACTGAAGCTGCAATACAGAGACTTGAACTCAATATCTTCACTTCTTGCTTTTTCAAGGGGGTTTCTGCCTCCAGCAAGTAAGACACATGCTCAGTGTACTGAGGTCATGCAACTGATGCAGCCAGTGAAGATCATTCCACTGGTTGTTCCTTGTCTGTATGTTCAGGGGGAAAAAGTAAACCAATGTTCAAAAAGGGCTAGGACTCCTACACTTGGTTGTCAACAACCTCAAAGCTGTTTCATTTCAAATTCAGTTTGCTGGAGTAGAGCCAAAAAGACAGGAAAACATACCATCCACCTCATACTTTCTGACTTCACTAAATTACCAGATGCCGAACAATTATCCTGATTTATAAAGAACACACACACATACACCAGAAACAGCACAACACCCTAGTGTCTCACATCACACTGGTGATGGGGTTATCAAAACATAATCATAAGCAGGCTCACAAGATAAACAAAAACTTGAAGTCTGTTTGTTGATGAAGAAGCACTTCCAGAATTACTAAAACGTGAACACACAAGAGAACACAATCCAAGGGACAGAGAGTATAATAGCAAATACAGTTACAAACTCGAATCCACATTGGCAATGCATATTAAAAGGTCCATTCATTATAAATACAAAAAAAAAAATAAACTAGATATAACTGGTCTAAAACAAAGACAGAAATACTAAATCTAATACTGGTAACGGTTCATAGACAATAGAAACAAAAGGGAGATCAAGAAAAGAAATGGAGAGATTTGTAACCGCAGTCTTCTTAAGTTTGCATTAGTAGACCTAAACCTCAACTAACTAACTAATCATCACTCTTACATCTATAACCAAAGGCATCTGACCAGTAAAATGTGTGATGGCGGCTACAGAGAGCCTGGGAGGGAGAGCTACCCAGGAGGCTGCATCCAGACCTTCAAGTATAAAGTCTCTAATCTAGAAAGGCTCGCCTAGAGGCTCATGTATACTGTATGTATATATGAGAGGAGAGAGAGAGGGAGAAATCAAGATGAAAAGCTCTGAGACTGGACAAAAGACTTCTCAGTGTCTTGTCTACTACTGGACCTCTACTGTAAGAGAACTGAACAACCTGACAGTACTGACAGAATCAAAACTTTTAAACAGATTATTTAAATCAATATTAATTATGCAGATAGGTATCGGTACAATTCAGAAGTAAAGAGATTAAATAAACTTCATGGAAAATCAGTGATTGTCCCTTCAAAATTATGGTTGCATAAAAGTATTGCAGGTAAACTCAGCAAAAACAAATAGCATTCTATGAAAACTATGTCTATGTCTGTCAAAATCTGTTAACATTATTTAGAGGAACATAATAAAATGAACAATTTAGAAATGAATGTGCATACTGACTGTGACTCCACATATTTAGTTAGAAAGTATTAAAACCATGGAAAGGTTTGAGGGCTTAAGCCATGTCAATAACTAGGGGAGCACTATTTGACAACCTCAAGCTATGCTCCACCTCACACATATAATAGGAAATAATACATAGGCTTTGCTGTTATCAGCAAATGCCCAGTTTTCCCTTTAAAGCCCATTTCCTTCCCTTTGAAGGGAAAACAGTTTGAAATACTAAACCATACAAATAGGACAGGATCCCATGTGTCCCAAAATATGTTTAACGTTAGTCAGCTTTGCATGGTTTGGAGTTGAACCACCGCTTGTTGATTGAGAGAAGAATGAGGCATGACAGAAGTTAGGGAAAGCTTTTAGACATATAAAAAAGAAAACCCAACCTTATCTTTGGCTTTGTTGCTACAGGCATGCTGTACTGTAGTAGAGGAATTATTTTGGTGCACCGTTCAGAGAAAAAAGGGACACAGTTTAGGCTGGAGCTCTGCTATAAAGTCAAAGGTTCTTCATATGTCAGAAAACAGGCACTGAAAACAGGTCACACTGCCTTGCAGACACTTTGGTCACTACCTTAATTCTCTGAGTGAATTTGTCCATCAGTACCTTTGCCCAGTGTGGATGTCTAAACTGAGACAAGAGGGTAGATGTCTCTCCTTTTTGAAGTAAATACAATGGGAAATACCAAACTTTAGTAAAAACCTGAAATCAGTGTCAGGTCAGACAAAGAGATTCAGTAAAGCCTGATGAGAAATGCATTATGGGATAGTCAGAGGAGGGGAAATAAAGCCATTAGTTGTAGTTTCCATCTTCAGACACCTTGTAGCTGTAGGTAATTGACATGCTGGGCAGTTTTCTGTGTCTTTCTGACAATCTGTCTTGTACATGCATGCCTAGAATTGTTACAGTAAGGTAGTGTCAGCCTCCCACTGTCGCTGCCAAGCTCTATTCATAGCTGATTAATAGTGTCATTAGTCTCTGTGCCAGAGGTAATGAATGGCTGGCATTAAGGCTTAACGAGGAAGGTTACTCTAGATCTGCATAATAAATCTGGGTAACCAATACGCAAAACAGTCAAGACAAAGACGTGCATAGCAAAACATTCATCTTAATATTTAATGGAAGTAAAAGCTGTTTCTGAAATTAAAATAATTAGACTTGTGTTAAAGTTGTGATTAAAGCCTCATAACTTCAACTTTTATCTTCTATGCTAACTCCATAATCTTTGCTGTGTTCCCCAGTGAGCGAAGCTGTAAAGTTACACCAAGTTGCTTTTTCATCATCTGGTCTGAGTACACAGATAAGAGCGCCTACCTCACTGGCTCAGACTACGCACCTCCACCAAGAGAACATAAATGTACCAAATTTAGATATCTACCATAAGCACCCACAACACTGTAACTACAGATACTCTTTTCAGAGGGAATTCAGCAGGCCATGCCGATCTCTTGCAAAATGGATTTTTTCAAGACTAGTTTCCATGTCTAATATGGTTCGGCAATGATGACTGCATAAGAGACAGATCCAGCACAATGCTAATGGTCCATTACTGAGTCACTACTTTTATCTGCCACAGAATGAAGAGAGCAAGAATGAACAATATAACAGCGTAGTCCACAGCCTTCAGAAAAACACAAAGACTGTCAATTACAACTGGCAGGCTTTTTTAATGTTTCACCCGAACATGCAATAGTCGCATGATGAGAAAATGTATGCCTATAAACAGCACATATCTGGGCTTGTGGTTGAAGTGCATGAAGGTGATTACAGAGAAATCATAGATCCCTTTCATTAAAATGGAAAGGTAATGCAAGCAACAACAGAACACTTTAGTTACTTTTATGGTTTCTCCAGTAAACTGTTGGTTCCTTAGAGCAACTGCTGACAACTATGGTGTTTTTTTCCCCCCACAGTCTTGCTCCCCTCGCTCTCTTTCAAGATAAGACTGGAAAGATGAGCAAGCCTGACAGCTCATGACATTTGAGCAGCTCCTTAATGCGCCAACAAAGGAATCTGAGTCAGAAAAAAAGACACACATTTCAAGTAAAGACTAAGTGAGAGGTGAAGAGAGAAATGTCGAAGTGCAAAAGAAAGGCTGACCAAGCATGGCTTTTTTGTTTCCTTTCATTTACTCTCGAGTACCTTGTCGACAACAATAATAAACTCAATTTTTAATCAAATCAAATGATATAAATAAAAAAGGAAGACATTCATGAACAAAGGACAAAAATGCACCTTGTACTCTGTTCACCTTATCACTGGCCGAGGGGATACTGACAGAGATACAGTATCAGACTGGTGGAGCATATCAGTTACTGCACACATTCTCTTTCACTGTGATAATCAGACAGTCACGATTTAAGTGCAGCTCAAACCTCACAAAGGCTTAAACTGACGAAGTGTACCAGCTCAGTGACATAATCTGAAGAGAAAAAAAGTCTTTGTCTGAAAACGATTCTCCAAAAATATCACAAAGCATCTGCCATCATATTCTAGGGAATTTATGGTACTTTGCCCAGGAGATAAATAAGCTTTTATTAATTAACAAAAAATACAAGGCAAAAATGAAACATTTTTCCTCATTGAGTCTTGAGTGATTGAAATACTTTTCTGGAACAATCTTTAGGCGTTAAAGATGCTGATGATGGAGCTAGAGGGGACACATGAAAGTCACTTCAAGCTTTTGATGTTACTGCTAGCTCATTCTATTACTGCTGCATGCTTTACAATGCAGAGGGTGTGTAGTTTAACATTTTGACAAACATTTTTTTTAAAAAGTATAACTCAGCCTATCTGCCTCAATAAGCACAGACCATAAATACTGCTATAAAGGGTTTGGAGTGGGTCACAGATGTAGTTATGTTTCCACACTCCCTAAACACTCCTGTGGCAGCAGAGACAAAGTGTGATGTGAGAGGACCCATCTGATACATCCCTGGGACTCCTGGATGCCATGTGGTGATGCAGCAAATGCTTTAGTAGGAGGGGTGTTTGTACTTCAGGGAAGGTCTCTTTATCAGGCGGCTAAAACCTCTGAAAGAATGTGCATGATGTCCCTTCTAAACCCTCCAGCGATTTTCTCCTAAATAGCACAGTTTGCTCAATTCTACATCTATCTCGCTTTTCACATCCAAAATCAACATTCTCAAATTCCCTGTGGACCTACATAAACAAGGAGAAGGCATTTGTACAGGGTATTTTTTGGATGGGATGATGGTATGTCTGTGTTTGTATCCACTCCTGGCCCTCCAGCAATTTACTTTCTGGTAATTTGGTTTTCATAAAAAAGTGACAATCCCTGCTCTGGGTCCTCAAAATAAACACTAAGCTGGGGGATTTGATGAGTGGGAATGTGTAAAATGCCATATATATTCCACTGGGACAAAAAAAAACATCAGAGGAGCCACAGATCCCAACACGTAGGGGAAAACAAACGGCCCTATTTGGAAATGACGACAGTAATTGAATGGGGTCTAGTTAATCAATAATTAATCATCCACTGTGTGTACATACTGCGTCTCTTCACCATCAAACACATGTACCCCCTTGATCCGTGAGCCACTGGTGAGTTAATTTGGGTGTGATTGCTTTGTTCCCCTGAACGCCTCGCTTCCCCACACACACACACACACACACACACACACACACACACACACACACACACGCAGAAACATGCACAATCATAAGGCCAACAGCTGCTTGCCCAGACTTGGTATGCAAATTAAGATGTGTCACTATGCTATACAATGTAAACCCCCTCTCCTCCACCTCCATTTCCACTTCGACAAATCTGCATCATATGCATCACATGCTCCACATGCTGGCTGGGAGAGGAAAGTGACGCCTCTTGGGCTTGCCTTTCAAGTAGATCAAAACAGCCAGTGATGCTGCACATCTCCAGAGCATTTCGCCACCAATGCCCAGGACTGGAAACTAGCTTTTCTTTCTGCACTGCCTGCCTTTGTATCTTATTACCTTGGAGGTACAAGAACACAATTCAGCCTTTCCAGGGAAACAGAGAAGGCCTGGAATGAATTAATTGAACTGTATGGGTGTACACATGCACTTGGAACATTTCATGTATAAAGTGAGTGGAGCCGAACAACCAGAAAAGGGCTGAAAAGGTCAAATAGGATGTTTGCAGAAGTGGGAGCAGCTGCATTCCCCTTGGGAGACTCACTAACAAATAGACCAGCTAATCAGACTCCCACCAATAAAGAGGCCTCCCTGAATTAGACCAACTGAGAAGCAACTATCGCACTACGATAGCAGGCAGCGGGGTGCCCATGACCCACTGTGATGTTACTCACTATTCTTAGGTTATGGAAACTGGGAGGCTCAGCACAGAGAAGGGGGTGGGTGCTAACAGGAAAAATAAAAGCTCCAGCTTTGGTGGGGCCGCTCATAGGGGTCAGCTGCCTGCAGCTAAGGGAAGGGTGTGAAGGAAAAGTGATATTTTTGTGCCATGTGGTACTTCCAATTACTGCACCCAGAGGACTGTCCACCTCCAAAAACATCAGATCGGCATCCTGAATGAGTGTGTGTTGGAGGTGGATGGTGTTATAGTGTAAATAAGGGCACGTGTTAGTGATGTGTGTAAAACAGGCAGTAACAAAAGCAGATCTCTCACACATACAAACGCAGTGAGAACTAAAACTGGTGTTGATAACAAGACTGACCTTCAAAAAGCAGCACTGACGCAGGTACTGAAGCCTATTTTAATCCTTTTGTGCTTTCTGTGCAAAACAAGAGCAAAATAGGCACCCATAACATTTTGCAGTTAGCACTTAGGCAACAGACCATTTATAAATGAGGCAAAGCCTTTCACCACGGTTGAGTAAATACAACCCATAGAAAAGTTCAGTCCGTGCTGTGACAACCTCAGCTTGTAAACACACACATATACACTCAGCACCATCCCTGAGAGACAGAGACACAACACAAACACTTACTTCACCATCAGCGCCTGTACAAACAGCAATTTGGTGTGGGCTGATTTTAGCTCTTTGCAATCAATTTAGGCTACAATCCCTCTCATCAGCGTCCTACAGCCCCCAGTGGGGGAACACATTCACTAATCACTATCACTAACATGGTGCGTGCGCATGCCAAAGAGATTTTGTGTGTATATTTCAGCTGAGACACTGTGGGCACATTTTAGGCTTTATCCCCAAATTAGAATTTCAATGTATTTTGCTATGAGGCAGAATTTAGTGTGATATATTCACATTTACATATAATTAATATTCTCCATTCTCCATATAATACAATATGGTTTGTTTTTGTATTGCCTTTTCATGATCACAAACATTTATAAATATACCTACAATGTTCTAAATAAAACAATGTTATCATATTTGCTTAATCAACCATAATCCACCAACAGCAACTGATAAGGTACTTAACTTAATAGCAACCGTAGTGTATAACAGCACCCGCAGCTACATGTAATGAATGTAAAATTCTGCTTTTGGAGAACAGGTAAATTCCGTGTTTATAAATGTTTTTTTAATGGAAAACTACTTTTTGGAGGCAATTTTATCCCCAAGTTACACTTAATTAGCTTGTGCTTACTTAGTACCAACAACACACTCTTAGGTGTCTTATCTCTGTTTCTGCTGCATCATTCTAATGGGATGTTCATTATGATATAATGTTGACTTTTGGAAATTGCAATTTCAGAAATAAACAACTCCCCAAACTGAAGTATCAAAAATTACCATAGAGTTGAATCAATACTTCTCTAACAGATTGAACATTACAAAGTTCATGAAAGTAGCAATTGTTGCAGTATGCCTGCATTATGCTGTTGCATATTCCTGTCAGGCATTTTAGCCACTACCTACTCTACAGTATATGTGTGTGCAGTCAGTAATTTATATCTAGTATATAGCAGAATTATAGAGAAACAAAGAGAGTCAAGGCAAGCAAGAGCGACCTTGACATGATGTTTGCAGCCTTAAACGAACAATGAGAAACAATTTAGTTTGATCAATCAGTAAACATAATTAGTTTGTGCCCGTCTGACCTCGTGAAGGCATCTTGAAGGGAGTCACCATACAGTAAAAGAATTATGACCATATGTGTCCACGTATGTGCATCCCAGCAGTACATGACATGTTTAAATGTCACATTTTCACACTGGTGCCTTCTGTTGTAACTAAACTTACGATGCAGACCGTGCCAACAGAGAACATGGTGCACAGCCCTGCACTGTGCTGTGCTGACACATTCACATGCTCACAATGTTACACATTCACTCCTGCTGGCCTGGCCATGACCCTGCTAGCAGATGATGGAGCACACCGTATTCCCTGAAGTGGGCCAGAGCTTTTATTCACTACTGGTAGAGTCTGGCTGCAGGGAAGGGTCTTTTAGCAGCCTCTTCTCACTTCTTGATTTGAACAGGGAATAAGGGTGGCGCTCTGATGTAGTGTAAGGATCCCCCGTCTGTGGCATTTTGGCTACAAATGTTTTAGAGGCATTTTTTACTGCTCCGCCTACTCAAACTTGACAGACTTCTTGTTGTTTAATCATGATCTAGTTACATTTTATATTACATGGATTCATAATAAAGTGAATTTCTTTCTTCAACACCAGCTAGAGCTGCTACTGCAGAATACCCCACTGACAGCAGTACGGGGATGCAGAGACCTCCTTTTAAGTATTTATCTTTATCTTTACTTTCAATTCAAGTACTTCTGGATTTTGTATTATAAGACAACAATAAAGCTTCAGCATAAAGAAATATTTGTACATTAAACCCTTCGTGCTTACATGTCTGCACATAATAACAATGACATAGGCTGCTCTGTTCCCGTCTCTCATGTGTATCAGTGGTCGATGTGGAAATAATTACTGCTTGTGTTGAAATAGTGTCTGTTTGTCACACGTATCAGTTCTGTTTGGAAATGTTATCTCTCTTAAGTCTTACTAGATTTTAAAAATAAGGTGAAAGACAGCTTTCTCTGCTTTTGTGTTGTTCACGGTGAGAGGAAGAAATGCTTCTGGCAACCAGGTCTGTGCACTTTCTTCGGGCCAGGTGTTCGTAGTCAGCTGGCTGCAATAGCTTCAGCCTATCAATCTGTATTTTTCTATGTTGTGGCTGTTTCTTTTCTTATGGGTTAATATTTTTCGAGTCTGATTTTGTGGCTCCTATTTTTCATTAGAAGGAGTTGTTGGCTGCATGATTGTTAAGTACTTGTTTAACAGTATAACAGCACTGAAGGCTCCATGTGGCCTCTAATTGGTTTATCTTCAAATCCTTCACAGGCAAGCCTAAACTTCCACTTAATTTGTTTTCATGTGTTTCCAACATCTAAATAAAGCTTGTGTGGGTTTTTCACGATGTCTGGATCCTTTCTGAGACATAATCCTTATTAGGTGTTAACTGTCTTGACCCAGACCAAAACTAATGACAGTAAAGGAGAACTCCGGGCAAGTTTTAAGTTAGTCTCGATCGTTATACCTTTGTGAGTACTGTCTATAGAAAAAAAAACGAGCCGGATTGGTGCTCGCAACACGGAGCAGCTACAGATAATGCCCAGAGCTCCCACATAGCTAAAACGGCAGTTATGGGGGCATTTACATAAAGAGTGTATTTGTGCCTCTTAACAGACAAAAAATGCAATTAAAATGTCTGTCCTACATGAGCAGGGCTCTTACATGACAGCAAGATACGCTTAGCAACTTAGCCATTGTTTAAATTCACCTAAATAGTGTTTTTAGACGGCGAGCTGTAGTCTCGCACTGAAGTCCCGTGGGAACTCCGTTCGTTGTTGCCGGAAAAAGGTAAATAGCAGTGTGCAGGTGAGAGGAGCATAATGTGTGAAGAGTGATGATCGGAGCTCACAGGTGAAGAAGAAATGGTTCGCGTTGGTGCGATTCAAGGAAGTTTTTCCTTGCCTGTGTCGCCTAGTGCTTGCTCTTGGTGGGAATTGTTGGGTTTCTGCAAATAACTTCAGAGTATAGTCTAGACCTGCTCTTTATGAAAAGCGCTGTGAGATAACTGTTGTTGTGATTTGGCGCTATA
>JAPMOB010215075.1:0-29521 GCA_029875015.1 Lepomis gibbosus
TATATAATGTGTATACTTTCACACAGATATTTGACATTCTACCAGTTGCACCAGATGACTATAGGTTTGATAGAAATTATTAGTGAAATTATTAGAAATTATTAGTGTCAGCAATAAATTAACAGTCACTGCTACAGTGTTTGAGCAAGTGCCCCAAAACAACATGTGTTTGCTGTAAAATATTTATGATGGCATGCAAAGCAGGAAGTCAGGGCGACAACATCCATGTGGGAAGGATGTCAGGGTAGATGGATGTCAACAAAGCATTGGACTTGAGCACAGGAGAAAGACGTTCTTTTCCGGTTTCCTACAACAATCAAACTTGTTTTCTTTTTTGCTTAACCATAAATGTGCTAAGTTATATAACCATGATGATGGACCCCTAACCTGAATGATGTCATAATTTTAAATTAAACCAATGTGTTTCTCCAAACTTATCAATGATTTTGTGCCAAAACCTTGTCAAACCATAACCATGAAAATAATATTTCCCCAAATGTAATTTGTAAAGGTTTTGTCAGGTAGTGACAAATTATGTCATCCTGCCAATAGGGGTATCAGTACACCAACAGCTGCACCTCCAGTCATAAGTCCGTCACACTTCTGAAGTTTGTGGACAACACCATCCTTACTGGGCTCATCACTGATAGGGATGATCAATAAATGAATCAATATTTAGTGTGACCAAATCACACCTTTGCCTTCAAAACAGCATCAATTCTTTTAGGAACACTTGCACAATATCAGGGATTTTCATCGGCATATCTTCAGGCGTATGAAAACAATTATACCAAACAGGTGCCAATGATCACCAATTTAATATGTAAGTCGACAATCATTTAGTCAAACAGCTGTGTGAGAGTTATACAGGTAGGTGAGGAACAGCTAAACTCATCTAGGTTAGGTTGCTAAAGACAGTTTACTTTTAAAAGAGAGTTGTATCAATCTTCTGATTTAAGTCTCGACAAGAAAACAAAAATGAGTGCATACCAATATGTCAAACATCACTGTGCACATCACTGTTAACGTAAATGTGAAGGGATGAAGTCTGCCACAGGCAATGTGCTGTTATATCTTTATTACATTAATTAATTTATAGAGAACAACTTGTTAAAATAGGATACATTTGAACTTAGACAAAGCCAAAGGACTGAACTACACTTCTTGGTATCAATGCAAATTACAGTTTTTTAGACAGAAAGTTACTAAATATTACTCACATGAAGGGGTCGTCGGCCATGCGGGGCCAGGCCACGTAGCAAAGGGTCCTGCGGGGAAGGGTTCGGGTGGTGGAGAAGTAGCAGAGAGGGAAAGCCAGAACCACAGCCAGGCTCCAGATACATACGATGACTCCTGTGGTGGCTTTTGCCGACAGACGAGGCTTCAGGGGATGGATGATGGCCATGTACCTGCAGGTTACAAGTCAGTAGATTAAAAAATACATAATTGTGTTTGAAGCCTCAACAACATATCTAATTCTTAATAATAAATTGGAATGATTTATGGATTTAGAAACTCTGCCCTCTATGTTTTAAGTTTTTGTTTATTCATGTATACCTTAAAATTATATTATGTTATTATGTTAAGTTGTTCAAATAAAGAGTCATTTCACCTTCTTGGAACAGTATTTCACCAGAAAAAGTAATGAAAAGTACACATCATTTTGTGCAACAGAATATTTCTTTGCTAAGACTTTAATCATGTTGTCACCCCTCAGGAAGCACTGATAAAGTCAGAATAGAAATCCTTTGGCTTCATTCAGGCATTTTAACATTTTTCCTCAATAATAATATACATAATTTTCTGCAGGGTTGCCTGCAAAAGTCCAATTGCGCTGTGGTGTTTGATTTTCAGGGAAAAAGATGGATGAATCATTCATTCAAAAAAGAAAGACTGTGATGAGATTTAGTTTGTGAACAGTGAAACTGGAAGGAGATTACTGGCTGAACTTGAACCCAACTCAGGATGCTACATGATTTTCAATTGCCTGGTAATGCAGGCTCAGATTCGCTAATTCAATCTTCATAAGATTATAAAAAATGGGCCTTGTGTGTCACCTTAGTGACTGGAAATCTCTGAGGGACTACAACAAAGATGCCCCGTCTATTCACCAGTAATTGCTTAGCATTTATTCTGAGTGTCCTGCTGGCCCTTGTGGATGGCAGTGTGTGAATATCTTGTCAGATCTTCAATCAAAGTATATGCCACAGCAGTCTAGAGTTATTTGGGATCCAACAAGCGTGTACAACGGTGGCTGAATAGACTTGTAACCACTGAACACACACAATGCAACGCAGGTAACCACAATGCAACGCAGGTAACCCCTGAAGAAGATAAATAGGTTTACACACCAATCATATTCGCTGAGGTGTTAGCATCACCTGGGCTTGATGACAGAGACATTAGAGCAGCAAATTAATAAATCATTTAATGTTTTTTGTTCAATCTGGGATTCTTTAATGCCTTAAAGCTTTCAGACATTGTATTGTTTTGAAACCACATCACCATAGCGTGACAACACTAACTAAACACTCACTTTATCACTTCCTTCTGTTTAACTAACAGAGATTACCCTGGATGAGACTTTCCGCACCAGTAGCCAAACATTATGCACGCAGCTAAATATCAAGTGTTGGCTCAAATGTCCTCAGAGGAGTGGAGTATGTTTAATGTTTCACACACCCTCGCCTCACAGCATCATATGGTAAAAAATATTCAATGGATCCCTTTGCCTAACAATTCCACTAATGGTGTTTTGCAATGCAGATCGTTTTGGGGGGTTTTTTTGTTTGGATTTTGAGATATCCACCTAGGACGTTTCTGCTGTCACCACAATTTACTGAAAGTGAATGGACTTTTGCTTGCGGCGCAGACAGCATTGAATTATTCTTCTTTAAAAATTCAACATCTCATTCAAGCAACAGTGTCCCAAATTACACTGGATACTACAAAGGCATCATTTTCAACAGTTTTCATGGAGACTATTTCCTCCCCTGAGAGTAGTTCCAATGAAAACTGTTAATGGCAAAGTCTGTGAATTATCCAGAGTAACAGGAACATTATCTCTGGAAAGACACTTTACTGTTGTTGATTTTTTAGGACGTAATTGTTCAATGCTGTTGGCACAAACACAAATGTACATTAACCTAAAGTACGTGGAGGGAGAAATCTCAGAGATGGATCTCTCAAACTGGACTGATTACACCAATATGTTCCTTTTGTCTCCTTCTCCAGTTCTCCGTGCATTACAGTTTACATATATATCACTAAACGTGAAGCTCTAATAATGTGCCATCCAAGGCTTCAACATAAGAACAAAGAAGGCGTGAGAAATAGAAAACGTCAACAGCCGTGCTACCATAAAAAGCTTTAAGGCTTCTGCAGTTACCTTTCACACAGTAACCTGCGTTTATTTCGCTGCAGTGCCTAAGGAAACACACTTGGTAGCACAGAGAGTCAGCAGGAAGGACAAATTCACAGATGATCACGAACTGTGGCCTCATGCCATTTCAAGACATCAGAGTGGAGACAGCACCATACTGGGGTTTCGAAAAGCATGACCCGAGGTTACATCTACATCACGTAGGTCATGCCAATGTTCTCTTTCTCAGTACACAGTTGACAGAATCGAACGGACACTGCAGACCAAAAATACAAATGCATGGATGTTGCTGTAGAGGAGCCAAAATGAGCACGCCCTCAGGAAATGCATTGTTCCTTTTCTGTGTCATGAAGAAGTACAGGAGGAGAAAAACACCTTGCAGAAAACCACAACACACTTTGACTCTTGTACACTATCTGTAGACACACACTGCGTGTGCAGGCAGCTTCTTTTTGTTTTCATTATGTCCGGCCTGTGGCTGCCTCCTTCATCAGCCTAATCCCTTTATTCAAACATTATGACGTATGATGGACCACTGATCAGTATCAAAGGCCGGCAGATACTGATGACTGCATCACCACATTACTGGAAACCACAGGGGCAGGAACAGAGAAAGAGATGGAGGAACAAAGGAAAAAAAGAGCAAAGACGATAAATAACATGAGTGCATGTGACAGAGAACAAGAGAGTCAGAGAGCGTAAAAGCATTGAGAAAAGGGTGATCTTTCCTAGGGTGTTGGTACAGAAGGAACCACTGCACTGCAGACACTTTGAAAAACAAGACCTTCAGTATATGATTCCCTGGCAGTAAAATAAATGTAAAAATAAATGTGAGGAATGGACCTGCGTGAGATGACAGTCACCCCACTGGGCAACCTCCTTTCCAGTATCACAATCCAAATCACAAACAAGGAATTTCCGACTCCACCAGTGAAACACATGTATGCTTCAATCAGCAGGGAGCAGAAGCTCTGATGAAATAACTTGGGAGGAAGCCTACAGCCCAAAAGATGCCATCAGTGGAATTTAAATTAAACTAATGGGGACTCCATGCAAGGAAGTTCTTGTGCATGAGAGCAGAAAGCACATCCAATTGCTTTAACTGCATAAGCCTTGAGAAATGGAGTGCAGTTTGTCTTCAAGCAAGACGAAACAGTGATGTGAGTTTTTAACCACAAGATTACATTTTCAGCCTCTGCTGGCGGAAGGCAGCATAACCAAGTGGAATAATGAGAAACGAGATGTCCAAACAATCATGCGTAAAGCACATGAGCTTAAAGTGTTCGGGTGACAAGGATTTTTTCCCCCATCTGTAACCTTATATCTGGGACATTAATTTGCTGTGCACGTGCTCCGGATGTTTAAGAGCTCTGATGATAAAGGTGTGTAGCCGGTAGTCTGCATTAAAATGGAATATTCGACTTCATTGCTTTTCCCTTTTTTCTTCAATACACAAAGTAATATTGACGATTAATGTATTTCGGTACAGAGATGATTTACACAGAGACGCATGTAAGAAGAATCTAAATGGAAATTAAGACTCCTTTAATATAAAACAAAATAAATGTAGGCCTACCCACATATGTAGCTACTAGTCACATATAAAGAAAAGGGGGTGAGGAAGATTTATCATCATCAGTCATTCATTAAATATTATTCTTGCAGCATTTCATAAGCCCACCTGTCCACAGCTATCGCAGTCATGGAGTAGATGCTTGCAAACACGGATGTGACCGGGAAGAAGTTGTGGAATTTGCAATACGCTTCCCCGAAGTACCATTCCCCGTGGGCAGCGTATATAAAGTTTATCAAAGTGTTAAACGCGGCCATCGACGCGTCAGAAAACGCCAAGTTTAGGAGAAAGTAGTTCGTCACCGTCCTCATGCGCTTGTGAGCAAGAATGATCCATATCACGATGAGGTTTCCGAACACCGCCACCGCCAAAACGAAGCTGTAGGCTAAGGACCAGAGAGCGACGCGCCACGGAGGCTGCACAAACTGGTTGGTGTAGTTGGTCGTTATATTGGATCCGTTCTGTGGAGCTGCCATCCTTTTCTCCTTTCCCACCGACTACTGTGAATGCTTTTGTTATTCCACAAGTCTAATCTACTCACTGAGCAGTAAATCTAGAATGGTGGGAGAGGTTTTGCAAATATGCACCATAGCGCGCAACTTGAAACACTTCACCATCCCTAAAAGCAGATCCCTACAGTGTTGTCTCCAAGTGTTCCTCACTTTCAGTATAAAGTAATAGCAATACCGTACTAATAAAAACGCGGTGAAACAGTACATGTAACAAGTATCCTCCAGTGCCTGTTGAATGTGGGTGTGAGCGCACAGGCTTTCCTCCAGCAGGCAACAGGCAGGGCGCCGTGCGCACCCAGTGACGCGCAAGTGGCACAAATGGCGAAAGAGATCGATTGATACTTGCAGCTGCTGCTTTAAAACCGTCACGGAGAACAGATGGGCCACGCAGTCTCTCTCCGCGGTATATCATCAGTCAGCGAACATTGTGTGACTTTATCTTGTGTGACCCTTCAGATGATCTTGCGTTGCAGCATTTCAAAAGCGCCACAAACAGGATATTGAAATATTGGAGTCAGTGTGTGTATAAAGATCCACTTTTTTCCATCCCTTAGTGGTGGTGTTTATAGACTCCACACACTTCAGTGCCACCTCCTTCATGGTGAGTTTTCATCTACTGTCAAATTTTGTATGACTCATCATTTTAAGGCTGCTCAGCCGCGGTCTTAATGCTTCTTTTATTACTGTCTTAAATCGCCCTCACTGCGCACCAGACAGAATATAAATTTATAATGCATCATCACAGTTCTGGTAGAATGACTGTGACTCTCCCCCTTTCTCTGACATCAACATTTACAACAAACAGGCTGAAGTTCCCTCCAGACATCCAGCTGTTCACATCGGATGAACCTCCTTATCTGCTTACATAGCCTTTAGTGCTATGGCAACCTCTACAGGGTTACATTTACATGTCTTCCATGGCTAATCCAATCCAATCAATCAAGTAAAGCTTTTCAACAGACAACTCTGTTTCTCACTGTTCAGCAGGCGCCCAGAGTCATTGAACATTAGTTCTTTGATCTAAGGAAGGAAGGCTCCAGTTCACATGGATGTTCCTCAAAACGTACTGTCTATGTAGCCTAATAGTTTTATATCAGCACTCTAAGATAAAAAATGAGTCAAATCAGCAGAATCATGCTGTTGAAATTTGAGAGGGCAGTCACAGGACATTTTCATTTCACTACACTGCAGAGTTATGCAGTGATTGCAATCTAGTTTAGGTCTCACTCACACACATATAGGCTACTGTGTACACAGCGAGGACACTGTGTGGTTCCATTTCACTCTCCTCCTGAAATTCATCTTTAGTTATTTATAGTGTTTACAGAGAGATACAGAGCTGCAAAAAGGCATCAGACCAAGATCCAAGTCTGCAGAACTTATGGGTTACCACATGTCACATTCACATCTAAACGCTATCTTATTCACAATTTTGCCCTGATGCCTAAAGATATGTTTGAGTATCCAGACTGTTGTGTGGTGCAGGAACAGAACCTAAATAATCCCTAATGAAGAAATCATTGAACCATTACAAGATGATGTTAAAATGATTGATATTGTAGTGATTTAAAACAAGGGAATGTGTGTCTAAGACCCAGGCTACATAAATCAAATGAGTTTTTGTTCTGCTCTGCAATCTCGCATGTTAATGCTAATTGAAATTCATATGAGACATAATTTTGAAGTTTTGTCCCCGAGGATATGTAAATACTGCCAAAAGTATCATGATGGACACTCAGCTTAATAGTACAACAGTGTGTGCAGTATGAAAATAGAGCATACATATTCAGTGATTAAGTTCACATGAATTCATGAATTTTCATATAAATATGCATATTGATATTAGGTAGAGGTCAGTATTTAGATTCTGATTCGGTGCCACCTTTTTTTCTCGTGTGAACTGTAAGAAAACATTTATTTATTTAAAGACCTAAATATAAGCAACATTACAACTACTTTTCCCCCAGAGAGAGTTGGTGAAAAGGAACAACAAATAGAAAAAAGCAGCAACTACAGGTTATATTGAGGTAACCAATTACAGAAGGCATGGCCCTCATCACTATGGCTTTCCCTTGGAATCTTTGATCATTATTCAAAACTCTGAGAGGTTCAAGAGTTGTGTACTGTGCAATCTAAGCGACCTTTTTTAAAGAGTGGTGGAAGTCTTATTATCACATTGAAAGATGTACACGACAGATGTGACACATACAGGGATGAACTAAATGTACATTCATCTAAATGGGAAATCCAGTTTACAGAAGTACTGTGGCAAAGAGGAATGCTCTGAGTTGCATATTATTAATCACATTTTTTTTGAAAGACTGAAGATTTTGGTTTTGCCAGATCACAATGTAATAGTCTTTCAGGTTCTGAGGTAAAACAATTATTTCATAGTAGTTCCTTTGCACTTGAGCTTTTTAGTTCCCTTCAGTGGATCTGCAGACCCACACTAGATCAATATGATATATGATTGAAGCAGTGACATAATGGCTGTGCCAAGGGTAGTTAAATATTTAAAGGCGTCCTTATGGACTGAGGAATTGTGTGGAAATTTATTCTTTTCATAATTACTGCTCAAAAACAAAGAAAGACAAATGTTTTTTTGTGTTTGATTGACACTTATAACTTTGAGGCTGAGAAGATGAAAGCAATTTTCTTTAGGATGACAATGCTCTGAAACTGACATTTGATATTCTCCTAATGATGATGAAAACCTCATTCAGTAATATCAGTAAATGTATCTTTTAATTGACAGTCAGTAGAGACAGACTGGGAATATGGAAAGAAAGAGCAACATTGTGGATACATAAAAATGCCTCCTAAGACAGAAGGCTGAAAGAACGACCTGAAATTAGTCTTTTGAAAGGGAGAAAAACACCTTTAGGGCCCTATTAGTTGTATTGTGTACATGTTATCAAAGCAGCATACAACATACAGTAATAACTGTCAAACAACACAGCAACACAGCAAGACAAAAGATCCAAGGTTAAAAAATGCTTCATTTGCATGTACTGCATATTTTCACAGAGTCTTGTCTTGACCCCTGACTGTTCTGTCCTCTGATCCTTGAGACTGGCTGCTTAATGAGGTGCTCTGGGCTCATTGTCTGTCCATGGCTTTGTTATGTGCATATTGCATGGCAGAGACTTGATTGTCATAGGTAATTACAGTTTTTGACATGAAGTGTCATTTTTTTGGACTTCTCTCGTTTATCTTGTGAAAATATCAAGGCAGCAGTTGCCTAGCTTCAGCTGCAGCGTTGTCGTAAGCTCTTTTCGCAGCTGCCTCTGTGGTGTGTCAGAACTCGTGTCAGGGCTCGGGGCTATTTGCTTTGATCAATTTAAAATGTAACCGGGGACAGCAATTTATTTGCTAATGAAAGAACATTAATCCTCAATTATTTCTCAATTAGTCCATACCTCAGATATTCAAAGCTGGATATTACATTCCTAAGAGGAGTATCATGTTAGAGCTTTACTTTGTAGCTTTTTGTTTACTTTTTGTGTGCAAAGCGAGTGTGACTATTGACCACTAACAGACTGTTACACAGCAATCAATTAAAACGTCAAGACAGTTTTGTCAATGTAGCCTCGTCTAAAATATACTGCATGCATATGGACTGACCATGTGTTGCTCTAATGATGCTGCATGTACAAGCAGGACAAGACTGGAGACTAACTTACATCTAGAGCCTAAAGAAAACTCATACTGGACTGCAATTATCTGTAAATATCAACAACTATTCTGATAAGCACAAAGCACCCGCACTCCTTAAATTATGATACTAATGATGAGGACCAGCTGAGATAAGCATATCAGCGACATATGGAGAAAGCATTATGGTTCTCCTTCCTTCTATCAATGCGGGGTTTCTATAGACTTATAGAAATTATTATAGAATAATTACTGTACTTTCCCACTGTAATGGCAATTGGCATCACGTTCACGACACCGTGCTCATTCTTTTGTTCCACACATGCAACATTACAGATTTATGACCTTTGAGACCTGGGGGAGAAAGAGAGAGAGAGAGAGAGAAAGAAAGGATATTGGCAGTTTTTGCCAATACAGCTCCATTAAATTAGTGACAGGAGTGAAGCTATCAAGAGATGGTTGTTGCTCTGGACCAGGAGGACAAATGTTCCTCTTGATATCCTCGGAGATAGACAGCGATAGAAGAAGTATTCAGGTAGATCCTTTAATCAAGTCAAAGTATCAATAACATAATTTTAAAAAAGTACAAAGAAAAGTTCTTACTAGTATTGTCACTTGTGGATCTCTTTACTGTATTGATGCTTTACTG
The DNA here is from genome assembly GCA_029875015.1 of Lepomis gibbosus. Lineage (NCBI taxonomy): Eukaryota > Metazoa > Chordata > Actinopteri > Centrarchiformes > Centrarchidae > Lepomis > Lepomis gibbosus. Next base: position 9,771 of record JAPMOB010215075.1, read on the forward strand.
ATGCTTATGTATTGTATGTTGTTCCTCAAACGCTGCTTTGGATAAAAGCGTCTGCCAAATGAGTAAATGTAAAATGTAAATGTAAAAGTCATGAACTCCAAATTGTCTTTTTGCAAAATGCCACTTTTCAGCACTTTCAGTGTGTTATATTAGTACACATTTGTTACTGGTTAATCATTAATGATTCATTAACATAGCAGCAGCATTTTAATATTGCAGCTGTTTGAGGTGGAAATATTTTAAATTACTAACTCATCTATGACATTGTCTAATGTTTTAATGCTTTTTATGCTTAGCATTAACTGTTTATCTGATAGTTACTGCCTTGGGTAACGTGCAACATCAGAACTCTGACAACAAACGAAAGACATCACTTCAAAATCTTCCAGCGTATCACTCCGCCAATGTAAATTACACTACAGGGAATACTTCCTATATAAAACAAGGAATATAAATATAAAATATGTAGATCAAATTTAAGCACAAATAATCAGAAAAGGGTGAGGTATGTGTACCAGCAGTTTGGGCAGATTTTCCACATCTGTAAACTCCCTCCAGCACACATCTTCAGTGATTATTTGTGCTAGCCCATTTCTTGATATGCTGTGTTAGCTGCCCCAAGCTAGGCTAACAGGAGCTGAAGTGCATTTTGAGTCAATTTACTTATTAATTAATGTAAGTTTTTATTTTATTAAATGTAATTTTTTTTATTTTAAATTATTTTAAAAATTACAAAGGAGTATTTTTTATTTCATATTTTTATTTCATTGGGAAAAAACACTTGAAAAAAAGTGTTAGCGTAGTTATTACACCAATACACCACAATTAAATGTTTTCCTCTCGTGCACCCCCTGGAGGCAGCTCAAGCATCTCAAGGGTGTGCACACCACACGTTGGGAATCCCTGTACTAAATCAATCTTAAGAAAAATAAATCCCACTTCACACTTCTGCATGTAAAATACATGCCAGACATGAACCTCTATATTGAATAATTCTGCAAAGCCCTGAATTGAGTTCAATACTGATGTTGTTCTATCTTGAACTAATAAATTCTAGATATAGTGTGGTTATGGTTAGAGAAAGTTAAATATGTTTAAGTTATGATTAGGGTTTGGAAACTAAAACAAAGATCATGGGGGCGCCTGAGACATGAGACACGATCACAAATGTCAATTTACGGATAGAACAAGACAGGTAAAGATTCCTGCCTATATGCTGGTGCCATGGATTGAATAAAACCGACTAAACTCCCTGTTTGAATTAAGGAGGTGTCAAACCTTCCTACCTTCAAGACAAATGCTAAACGGTGGCTGCTAGATGGCATTCCTAATGTGAATATCTTAAAGCATTGTTTTGTTTTCGTCTTAATCCTTTGACGTTTGCATGTTCAACAATATCATTCAGTCACTGTCTTTATGATGTGTTTTTGAGGTTTTTAACGTCTACCATGTCTGCATATTGTGTGTTTTTTTAATTTTTCCTTTTTTTTTGTTATTTGTTTATAATGTGTCTTCAGATACAGAATCCTTGACTCAATTATGACTAATGGTCGGTGGGCTGTGAAAACATCAAATACAACAATGGAAATAAGTCCAGGACTCTATCATGTTGTATTTTATCATTTATTAGAATGTAATCGATAAACCAAAACAAGAACCAAAAATGGTAACTATAGTTGTCAAATTGATTAAACCGACCAAACATTTCCTCTGAAATGTAGTGGAGTGGAGGGATAAGGTAGTATAATATGTAAATACTCAAATTTGTTTTGCAAATATTCAGTAGAGCACCAAATGTGTACTCAACCACAGCTGAAAATAATCCTCAACAAATCCCCAGCTGAAAATAATCTAACCCTTGTTAAAAATTAAAGTATAAACGGTATACACATTTTTAAAGTTTTATGTCTTCAGTAGGAACCGATGTAACTGGGGCTAAGTGTCACAGACAGTTGGACAGCACAAGTGACGGACGATGCACACTGTTGTTTTTGGTCTTTTCATGGAATTTGTTGACAATAACAGAGACATAGAACAACTCCAGCCTTGTCCTTTAAGACACAAGCCACATACAGTAGCTGCAATATCCCCTACTTGATTCAAGCGGGGGACAGTTGTTGCATGTTAACGAGCCCTCTCTCTTGCCCCATGTTTCTAACTCTACTATTATAATTTTTCTTTAATGCGGTACTTAAAAATGCACTTGTAGCAGAAAGACATGGAAAGCAAGCCACTTTACTGCTCAGCTACATATATTTAACTGTAGCTTATGTAAAGTATAAATATTTTACTCTTCTTTAGATGATTGTTGTGCTAACACTGTTCAATATAGGGAAGACCCTCCGGCTTTGAATTCCAAAGAGAAATATATCCTCTGGGAAATCAGCCTTATAGGCAGCAGTTTTCCCAGAATAATTGACATGCGCTCCATCACTTCATGGTCCCTGGTCTGCCAAGAAATTTACATTAGCTATCCTAATTGAGTTTATGGCAACACACAGTATATGACATTAATATTTATACAGTGTAGAGTGTGCTATAAAGTTCCAGCTCAAAGTAAATAGCTGCTGATGCAAAAGAAGAAACATGTTGCATGTATATATAAACAATCTTTACATTTCAAAATACATTTGAAATTAAATGCAGTGACATTCTATTTTAATATTCTGTACATGTATATAATTACATACTGTAAACATTTATGAAACAAAGGAGCATGATAATTATGATAATAGAGAAAATCCACAAAAACATAGTAAGTGGATCTTAAGTTAAGATTATTTTATCAAAATCTTGCTGACCCTGTGGCAAGAATTAGTTGTTGGCCATTTGGCCGCTGCTTATAGTAATTGGGTCAAACCCAAATTTAGTTGGTTTTGACAAAGCGTATGAGCTTGATGGCATTACATTTTTCATTTATTTAGTTTATTTGATTACTCATAGGGGACATGCTGTAAATGAGCAGTTGTTAGCTAAACAGCTCATTTGCATCTGAAGCCCTGACACAACTAAAAACTGAAAAATTGTTTTAAAAAACTTTAGTAGACAGTGAAGTTACAATTAAAATGGACAACCATAGCAAATAAGCAGCAAATAAGTTTTGAGGGAAACATTATGCCAACCGGGTTATGTTTTAACATAATGAGGAAATGCTGTTGTTAAGATGTGGAAAGTGGCAAAATGTTGATACTGAACGTATCAGTAAAATGGTCACTTTGTTTTCTGCCAAAATATCAGATTTTGTTAGCTGCTGGTTGGCTACAGCGTTATTAAACATTTTTTATGGTTGTTTTTTGGCACTTACAGCACTTGGTTAAGGTAAGAGATAGATCATGGTCTGGTTTAATACAGAAAAAGTCAACAGTGACTTGAGCCACAACGTGTTTATTAACATTTAATCAAAACAAGGGTTGAAATAGAAGAGTGAAGACACTGGGGGAAATGCATCATAAAACCAACAATACAATCAGAGAAGTATGAAGCACAATAAACAAGTTACAGTTAACTTTGTGTTCATGCTACAACAGGATGCTACATGCTTTTTAAGACCCTTATCAGTGCTGAAACGTTTATTAAATTGATAGGCTAATTGAGTTAAAGAAAATCAAATGGCATCTATTGAGGTAACTGATAAAGTGCATAGGACATTTATCAAGCAAAATTGCCAAATATAATCTGATTCCAGCTTCTCCGATGAAATGAGTTGCTGCTTTTCTCAATATTGTATCACTATCAATTAGTTATTTGGGGGTTTTGAATAGCTGTATGGACAAAATAGGAGATGATACGCTGTGATGGGCATTTGTCATCATTTCAAATTAACATATAATCGATGAATGAAAATATTGTCAAGCGGGGGGTAACAGTTAGTTGCAGCCCAAGCACAAACCAACCAACACACAGTGTATATTGGGCCCGTATGTGTCTTCTTTTATAGTAAGATTTTATAACATATTTGGACATAAGAATCACTTTTACATGTGTCTGTTCTATATAATTTTAAGACCACAAAAAATTAGGCCTCATTTAAGAACCCTGCGACATGTATACAAACATTTGTTCTGAAGTGGCACAGAAGAGTGATTTAACAGAGTTTGTAGCATTCACCAATTAAATTTTTTTCTTTGGAATGAATGAAATTCAAAACTGGTCCAGACCTGTGCAGGTTGCTGCACAGTATCACCCAATATTACCTAATATTCTCTCTTCTAAGATCTCTGATTGTTATTGTCATTTACGTCAATCATGGACTGCTTTGCTTTAGAAAGATGCTGCTAAATTTGTTTGCTGATTTCCGAAAGCAAGAAGTCTTTTTTTTTGGTAACACTTTTGTGAATGAAATTGCATACAAACGAACATTGATTATGATGAGTATGAAATGCACCTCCTCATGAACAGGTGGAATTCTTTAGACTGAAATCAACAATTTCAGACAGGGTTGTTCAGTTAAGGGAGTTTGGTTTAAGGATAAGATAAGAATAGAATACCATGGCCTGTTGTTCCTTAATTTCCAACTACCATCTGCATTTCAGTGTAACAAACAATATCCTGTCATTGTGTTTTCATTTATTAACACTATTCTACACCCAGAATGTACACCGCTGACAACTATAAAGTCAGAAAAAAATGACAGAAGTATTGCACAGGCCAACAAATCACCAGCATCTCAATCTTACTCAGTCAGCCGTGCCAGTTATCACAAATTGGTTGATTTTCAACTTGGTTTGGTTTTTATCAATGACTTGATTAATCCATTAGAGCTTGTGAATGTGACTCTGCTGGTGCCAACTAGTCATCAGTGCTGAGAGACCAACACAAAAGTTGATCAATATTCACATGCTCGACTGCTTTCACACTGTTATTTCGAGCAAAGACTAAGTGGCATTTATTTCTCTTCCCTCAGAAGTCTGGCTTTGAGTGAAAACTGTTGTGTTCACAGGTAAAGTCTTCCATACTTCCATACTAAAATCACAATCCATTCCATATTCAGAGCCAGTGAGCAAAAGACTTTCAAAATAATAATAATTAAAAACTAAAAAAAACTGTGTTAACTTGTGATATAATAATTGTCAGTGTTAATTAGTTAATGCGTTAACGTGATAATAATACATTAACATGCCCAGCCCTAATAAAAATATAAAATTCATTCGTCCAAAATATGAATACACACTTTTTTATCAGAACTTTGGTTGAGGCCTGACTGGGAACCAATAGTCTAACCCATTGGTTCCAGACCTGGGGTTCCCTTAACGGGTCCCAAGAAAAAACTAAGGGGTCGCCAGATAGTAATTTTTTCTGATTTTGCTATTTTTCTTAGTAAGTACTGGGTTCTTTTCCCTTTTCAGTCCTCTTAAAATCCGTTCCAACAATCTGAGAGGGAAAACTCACTCTTTGGTTGAACTGCTCACGATTCATGTCCACACTGAAGCCAAAACCTGTGATCATGGGTCAGAGGCAGGTACTTTATTTTAAAGGCTCACAAGCCAAAACAGTTGGAAACCACTGGGTTAGACTATTGTGATTAGCAAAGAAAATGCAGTAATGGGAGTAAATATAAGCACACCCATTCTCTGTCTATGCATTGGTTACTAGTAAGACAGAGAATCGACTGTAAAATACTGCAGTTAGTCTACAAATCCATAGGTGTCATTTACACTGGGGACGATGGGGACATGAAATGGCTGATTTTGTCATGGCTTAAAATTAGCTTGCAAAAATGTTAAATAACAAATAAAGATTCTGTGAGAAAGGTTTACTTGCACAACAGGAAACATGAAATGCAATGTAAATATAGAAGAAACAAATCTGCCTTGTCCAAAAATGTAACTTAGGCTAAAAAAACAAGCTGCTGATTACTGCATTCTATTCGATAACATTTTTATATTCTGATTTGTCACCGGGAACATGAATATTGTTTCCCTTCATTTCCACCATCAATCAGTGCAGAAAATGTCTCTAGAATGCAGGAAATTAAGAGTTTAATGCTCAGAATCTTCTGGGGTAGGAGCCCCAGACACCCCAAATGAATAGCTTATTTCATCAATGAATATTTCTTCTAAATAACATTGGGGTATCTTGTTGTCTTGTTCTCGTGACTCCAGTATTGTGCATTATCATGTCTCGTGGACTAACTGTTTCGTCTCACCCCTAATCAGAGCCCTTAAATGTCCCCACCACTTTTCAACTCAAAGTGACACCCTTAGTTTCATCTTCATCTGTACTTGCAGGGGAAAAAAATTCAGTCCATATGGCTGTCCAGGATCAGAGGTTTTGTTGAAGTAGATAAAGCGAAAAGCACGGAGCTGTAAACAATGATTACATCAGAAAGACAGACAATATACAATATTGTTGGTTGCCTTTCAATTAAAGTTTAAATCTAAAAAACTAAACTTCTATTGAGGAAGATGTTGGAATTTTGAAAGAGAAAAGGCATGTGGCTACATATTGATGCCTATTATGTGCTTATGGCATTTGCAAGTGAACTGCAAGGATGTTGGTAAGTAACTTCCTTTCCTCTTTTGTTTTCCTGGTTTTAGAGTTGGTTTGGTTTTGAAATCACTTCTAAATTAATCTGAAAACCATGTTTCTTTCTTTAATTCTTTGTTGGGTAAAGATATTTAATCCTGTAACCAGAAACACAAAAAACGTCTCACTGGCTGACTTTTATCAAGCCAGCTAAGCTTCCCCCCCCCTGGACTTACCTTGCTCTTTGCTCCCTTGAAGGTCAGCTCTGTTGCAGCTGAACAATGGTGGAAATTCACGACGAGAAATGAATGCAACACAGTTTTGGACGGTTTAGTTTTATTGGTTGTTTGTTGAGTTTTGTTTTGTAGTTTAATTTGAAGGTTGAAGATTTGTCACATACCTCAAGCTGAGCTGAGGTTTGAGCCCACGTCTCGAGGTCTCTGGTCAGTGTCCTTCCCGACTGGACCATCTTTAGCGCTGGAGTATCTTCTTGTCTTGGTCTCATGACTCCAATATTGTGCACTAAGTGTCGAGTAAGTGTTTTGTCTCACCCCTAATCTGAGCCCTTAAATTTCCCCACCACTTTTCGGTACAAAGTGATGCCCTTGTACAAATCTCATACTGGGCAACAACCAAATTTATGCAGTTTGTAAAACACTTGAAACTGCCACTGCTGTAGCACTGAGCAAATATGCTGTAGAAATCAATACCCCTTGGCTTACACCGTTAATCTACATTAATCACCTTTATTGTCAGTAATTGGTTTGTATACATTTTTCTGCAGTGCTTCAGTCCCAGAGCTTCCCAAGTTGTATGATAACACATTCTGTAGAGCTACTGTATGCCATGTGATTACCTTTAAATCATAGCCATTTACTATCCTCCTGTGGACAACAGTGTACACTGCATGGTCGGGAATAGCAGAAGGGATTCCTGTATATGGCTCTGTGCATATCTAGTTATAAAAATCACAATGAATACAACAACTGAAGCCAATTTATTATTTTAATATTGTGAACATCGTTATAGGCAATATATATATATATATATATATGTGTGTGTGTGTGTATGTTTAATTTTTAATTATCTCTGAGAAAGTCCAGTAAGAAATATTTCTTAGTGATTCTATCGTAGCTAGTTAGAAAAGTGCTTGGTGTTTTACAAAAACTATGGCTTTATGTTTTCTCTTCTTTTCCTTCTTCATCCTTTCTTTCCTCATCTTTTGCCTCTTCACCCTTTCCTTCCTCATCTTTTGCCTCTTCACCCTTTCCTTCCTCATCTTTGGTCTCCTCACTCTTTTCTTCTTCTTTCTTTTCTTTCTCCCCATCTCCTTTCCCCTCTTCCAATTTTTCATCTTCCTTTTTCTCCTCTTCCACCTCTATCTCTTCCTTTTTAACCTTTTCTTCCTCCTCATCCTCATCTTCTACCTCTTCTCCTGTTAGGTGCTCCAGATCTTTTATGCGATGTCTGAGTGCCTTGTCACGGTTCTTGTAATTTCCCAGAATTTTCTTTAGCTTGGTCTGCATCAGCTCCATTGTGCTGTACAATTTGTCGACCTTCTCTTCCAGCTCTTTGACCTCAGGCATGATGTTAGCTGGGTCCAAATCTATCAGACCATCTTTCATCAGGATCTGCCTGCCTTTGTCCTCTAGCATTCCTTTGGCATCCGGATACTCTACTAGTGACTCCATCAGGTCATCCTTGGACAGGCAGAAGAGGTCTGAGTATCCAATGCTGCGGATGTTGGCGGTTCGCCGGTTGCCTGCTTTACTGCCTTTAATGTTAAGGATACTGATTTCACCAAAATAGCTGCCGCTTCCCAGCACAACAAACTGTGTGACACCATCATCAGCAACAACCGCAAGTTTTCCATCTTTGATGATGTACATCTCACGGCCAATGTCACCCTTTTTGCAGATGTAGTCTCCGGGGCTGAACACCTGTGGTCGCAACTTGAGCACCAGCTCAATCAGAAGGCCTGCCTCACAGTCTGCAAAAATACGAACTTTCCTCAGGGTATCCATGTGGACTTGGATGGCGATCTCTGCTTTTAGTTTGTCTGGAAGATATCTGAGCACCTCTCTTTCATCCTGTGCCTTGCCGTTATTCCACAGATAGTCAAACCACTTGATGACTCGCAACTCGAGATCCTTGCTGACCTTTCGGACCTATGAATCAAAAGAATAAAAAGGTATATTCAAAATATAATCAAAGAACAGATTTACATTTTAAGTGGAAAAAAGAGGTCCATCTACCTGCATGTACTGCTTGATGTTGTCAATTCGAGATTGAAACTGAGCTTGGGCGGCATTCATATTGGAGATCATGGTGGCAATGTTTCCAACAATGGTGGCAAAGACTAAGACCCCAACTAAAAAGTCAACCACGTGGAAGAGAAATTCTGAGTCTAGGGCTGGTGGTGGAGTTTCTCCAATGGTTGTCAGGGTCAGTGTGGACCAGTAGAGGCTGAATGCATACTTCCTCATGGGCTCCCCAAATGCAGGCTCGTCAGGATCATCCAGAGCCGGGTAAACCCAGTCATCAGCACCAAAACCAATGGATTTGGAGAAAGAGAAGAAGAAGCAAGCATTCCAGTGGATGATAATGAGGATATACATGATCAAGTTTGCAATGCGGAAGATGTTGGGGTAGTTGGTTTTAGTCTCCGTCTTCGTGAAAAACTCCATCATGCGGCCGATTCTCAGTAGCTTGTTGATGCGGATCTCTGGGTAGTCGAGGCCAAAGTATAAATAGAAGACGTCAGTGGGCACCATGGAGATGAGATCGAGACGAAACTGAAAGCTGGCCATGTAGCGATCCCTTAGCAGCTTCTCATCTTTCACCATCAGGCCTTGCTCAAGGTAACCTGCATTCAAAGAGGTAGAAAGTTATTTACAAGTTTTTTCTTCATGTGTGTAAGTAATTGTCCCAGAGGACGGTTGGAATGAAATGAAAAGTATTTCCTGTTATTGCTATAATAAACCCTTGATTACAATGATTATAGATGATTGCAATTCAAATTCACATTATTAGGCCGCTTTCAGGAACAGTTGGATGCATCACTGATGATTTAGGCATCTCAAAGGGGTGTCATTACTCATGCAATTTAGTGATTTACATATGTTCATAATTTAGATCTGTTAAATCTGTAAAGAATTGTTCTCATATTGTAATTAGTCATTTCTCACATGCTCACTCTGAAACAGTTGTAAGTGTAATAATCCTTCCTGTCCATACTGACCGTGAAAAAAAAATCAGTAATTGGTGTATGTGCAAAAAATTATTAAACATTTTGAAGTTCAACAGAAGCTAATATGATGCTTCAGCAGTCTGAAGCATCTTATCAACTGAGTGGATATCTTCCAGAGTTAGTCGTTTAAGTACAAATCCCCCGTTTGTGTTTCCCCAGACAGTCTTTCCTTGTACAGTAGAGCTGCAGTGGAAGAACAACAACACAAAGACACAATTTTATTCTAAAAAACTTACCTTTGGAAAATGCCCACTTAATTTGTCTAACTCAGACTGCTGAAGTCTCATGTTAGCTTCAGAAAGCTTTAGAAATGTTTTTTTTGCACTGAACAACAAATATGGATTGTGATTCCTATTACTTACATCCACTTACATGAAATCCCAATAAAAAAGGATCTTTTCACTCACTCATATGAACAGGAGGAACAATAGCAACTGCTGATACTTTCATCAGTGTACATGTGGATATGTGAGTGTTGTTAGACAAAAAGGTGAATATATTCTTTACTAAAGCCTTTCTGCAGATTGGGATACTTAGGTCAGCCATTCACCTGTTCTGGTCCTGACAAACATATCAGCCAGGTAGAGTAAGTCTGATGTGTAGTCCAGAAAAACCCAGTAAATGATGAAGTTATGCTGCAATTCCTCAAAGCAAGCCCTGTTTGCAGGAGAAGAAGAAGGACCATGAGCAACGAGTATGTTTTGTAACTCAGTAATGTTGAGCACCTTCACCACCTGTGTTCTGTGTACGACTGCAGCTAACTATAGCATGAAATGAATGAATAGAAATGAATTGTAACAGCTTCATATTGGCTAGAATATGAATCACACTTAATGGAGCTGAATGGAATCATATGAACATTTGACCTGCAGGGAAATTGCAATGTTGAATAAGAATCACTGATTTATAGAAGTCACCTGGCTATGATCATGGTCCAGTTGTACATGACCGGCAGTGTGATGATGAACAGCCAGTTGTAATACAAACTCCCAGCAGGATTAATGACAAACAATTCTTTGGGCCTTCAAAAAAAGCAGGAAAGAAAGTGTAAATTAAATATCTGAAAGTATATTTGAAAAGGTGCGTGGAGGATGTTGCTCTGAATGATGCACTTACTTATCTTTGTTCTTTTCTTTTTCTTTTTCCTTTGCCTCCTTTTCCTTTGCCTCTTTTTCCTTTGCCTCTTTTTCCTTTGCCTCTTTCTCCTTTGCTGCCTTTTCGTCCTTTTCCTTCTGCTCTTTTTCCTTTTTTCTATAATGTGCATCAATAAATTGGAGAATACTGAGCATCAAATATTATTTTAAAGCTTAAACATCTAATAAAAGTTTTATAATATAACATAATTACTCTTTCTTCTCTTTCTTCTCTTTCTTCTCCTTCTTCTCCTTTTTCCTTTTTTTCTTTTTCTCCCTGGAAAAGGATGAATCAACAATTTAACAGGCCTTGCTGAAATGGCCTTTAAGATACATCAAAAGAAACTGTTCTACAAGTTTTCACTTAAATCATAATGACTCCATAAGAGTACTTACTCTTCACTGTTATTGTTGTTATTCATATTGAGCAGGCAATGACAACTTAATTGAGGCCCACTTCTGGAACAAACACAGCACATGTTACATAATAAGTTAATTAACTGACTTAATTAACTAAGTCTTACTTGTTATGTCTAATTAATGTATTGTAAATTACATGTTATGTTTTTCTTACAGCTCATCCTCGCTGAGCTCTTCACTGTCTGTGGCAAGTTGTGGGGCAGAGTCCCGTGGCACAGTGAGGTGGGGAAGAGTTGCTGAAGTGGTCATGGCAGCAGATCTGCAGTTCACCCTGCAAAAAAACAAAAAACAAAATTAAAATCTCCTTGCTCAAGAGAGCAAAAAGGAAAAACTGCTGTCATTTATGGTGACATTTTATGCAGTATGTTTAGTACTCCAAATATGTCCACCAATTTACACCAGCGATTTTCATCCACATCACAACTAACGTAATAAGATCTATATATCTTAATATATCTTAAATACTGTAATATAGTTTGTTTGACACATCCGCATCATCTAAAGTTAAATTAATGCATTTCTAATTGTGATCACTGAATTTGCAACCTAAAACCACAGTTAGTAATATTGCATCACATGAATGGAGAAAAACAGCATTATGTGACATTAAGTCTGGTCACACAAACAGATGATGCTACAACAACGGTTTCCAAATTGTAGTGATGATGCATAATCCATGTTCATTTAACTTACCTTTTCCACTTGTTATTTTAGTATGAAGTCCATTTTCCTTTGACCCTTTTGCAGTGTTTCTAAGATCTGAAAGCTGGCCGCTCACAGCAGCAGCAGCAGCAGATGTAGTGTATCAATCATTAGATGCTATCTGCCTTTGGATATTATCAAAATGTAGCTAGACAAGTGTCCCCAGTAAGCACTGAGTCTTCCTAACTGTGTCATAGAGTCTCAGTGACCCTGATAAGGATTTGGGGATTAGAGTTGGCTGAGAAGAGGAGAGGCAAAAACACTCATCCCCCTTATTTGTCCACTCCAGTGGGAGATGAGAGACTTTCAGCTGAAGTTTGGACAAATCTCAGTTAACACTGAAAACCATTTTGTGTTTACACCTCTTTTTTTAAAAATCTGTGACAGGCTCTAACTTTCTTGATCATTTGCGGAACAGCAGAGGATTTGGTCTGCTTGGACACACACATGCACACGCACACACACAAACACACACAAACAGACACACAGACGCAGCTCTTGCTCAGTCAGCACTCGCAGCCATATCCAGCTCTGATCCTATTAGATGTGTGCTGGGTATTACAGATTTCAGATCAGGTGGGTCTGGTTTTGTTTACTATGAATACGAATCATGAGAGTGAAGTGAAATCTGAACCTTTACCAGTGTTGAGTTCTGCATCCTAATAGCGAGATCCCCCTCACATGTGTGCTATAGCCAAGCTGTGGTTCAGTGGCTCTCCCTGTTGGATGATGTGGTGTTTGCAGTTTTATGACTACACGATTCACAGCTCTTATATGAACTGAGGAGCATCTCTGGAAAAGTACTGTAATGTATTTTATTTTTATACTAAATCATTTTGGAACAAGTTTAAATTATTATGGCATTGATTTTGTGCTTATATGGATCAAAAGATTGGGACAGAATCTTTCCTGCTGTTTAAATAATTTGCATATAGTACTAGTTATACTTAATCAATCTGATGCCAGTGTTCATGTTGGGTATTTCAATACATGAAAACAATGTTTGTTTGGATATGTTTGTTTTCAAACTCTGCTACCAGTTCAGCAATGAGAGACTACTCTTTATTTTCAGGCCAAAAAAAATAGAAATGCACTAAAACCACCACCAGGCTGTGGCTTGAAAGCCTATGTGCACCACTGACATTACTCTATTTGTACACAGCACAGTACTGTTTTAGGCTACAGCCTAATTATAATTTTAACTACTGTAAGCTATATTTTATATCCAGCACTAATCTCTATTAATGTAGAGTGCATTTGAATTATACACAGTACAGTAATTTAATTTGTACAGTCATTTGAAGCGGCTATGCTGTATTTTGAAACAGTCAACACAATTAAGTAAACAGCATAGCTGTCCATTTCCTTTCTTTATATTGATGTAATAAATATGCAGATCTCAATTAGATGGCAATCTGCATGAGAAATAAAGAAAAAGAAATGTAGTTATAATTATCATCTGCATATGTTTTTGTTGTGTGTTTGTGGTAGTGGGAGCAGACATGTGACCAGCTACAGCATGTTTAAGATAGGATGGGCTTTATTTGATAGCCTAGGCCTTTTCACAGAAGACATTCTGACATCTCACAGTAGTAAAAGCACAGATGTAGATAACAACTGGCATTGTGCATTCTCTCACTCCGTCATGACTTATATACAGAGCCATTATTGACATTAGTAACACCTGTGTGTCCCTAAGTCATAAAAGACATATATTTCTCCTGACGCTCCTGACTAATCAATTGCAATTAAAGACAGAAAGAAGAACACAAAGAAACATTTTGTTTGTCTGATTCTTAATATATTCTGAACATACTTTACTTGTTTTGCTTTAAAAAGAGCATTGCAGATTTTTTCTTTTCTTACTCTATTTAATATGCCACAGCCTTTTCATCCATTTGTGATGCAACTACATCACCCATTGATGTTTCTAGCTATTATTCTAACTGCTAACAGAGGAGCACTTAGGCTGGTAACAAGATGAAAATAACTACAGTGCAGCGGCATCCGCTACCACTCCAGTCATGTCAATCTCAGCTGCCAGTGGGCCAGCACCAGCATCAACAGCCACCTCAGGGGCCGTTGGGGCAATGTCAACAGGAACCACGTCAACAGGAGGTACATCCACCTCAGCAGCAGCATCTACTGGTGCAGCATCTACAGGGATGTCAACCACAGCTGGCTCAACTGCTGCAGGGTCTGCTCCAGGCTCCACTGGTGCTGCTTCAGTCACAGCTGGTCCAGCCTCTGCTGCCTCCACCTCCTCGGCCTCCCCAGCCTCTTCTACCTCATCAGAGTTTAGGGGGGCAGCAGGGGCAGGGTTTCCATCCTGTGCCAAAGAGACAGGGGGGAAAATGACTTAGAGTTCCTATTCATACATTCCAGATACATTTTGTTATCCACTGAAACAAAAAGATTAATTTACTTGTCAGCGCGAGGGTTAGTCTGTGAAAACTGTTTCATGTCTTTTGTGGCTTTTGAAGATGTGGACATACCAGGCAGTCTAAAGAGAATGCCACTTGTTGGAAATTAGGGAATGTTGCAACTTTATCCATTCAGTGGACTACAGGTGTAAACAAAGGTCACATCATGCAATCAACAACATGTCTTTTTCCTGACTTTTTTGATTTGGGGAACAAAAACACTGCAGATTGTTTTGTAAGGCAAAGCTCCCAACTGAAACACAGCACAGGAAATGTGCACCTGTTTCCTTTTAGGAATATCTGAATGCTACTTTGCTGCCTATATGCTGTCCTCAGAATGTTCACAGGTAGCCTCAACAAATGTGTTATCAACTCAATGTAGATCCAACAGGGTGTTTTTGTAGTCCATGCATGGCAAGTCATAATATACTGTGTGCTTTTTTGGCACCATCAGTAGAACTAAAGTGTCATTTGTGTCCCAAGCAGAACTAAACATTCAATATTATATAAACTATTTAACTGAAATACATTTTACATTTCTCCAAAGAAGAAACATATCAACAAACAGGTCTATTATTATTAGGGATGTCCAGATCCGATCACGAGATCGGAAATCGGGCCCGATCACATTGTTTCAGACTCAATCGGAAACGGACGTTAAATGTATATATATCGGATATAAATGTATATATATGTATATATAGATGTGCTTTGCAAACACTGTGGCACTTTTATTTTTGTCTTTGTTTACATACCTGCCGGGTATTTTAAGTTGAGGTGCTATTTGTTTTTATCTTAGACTTTTTTTATATTGAAGAATGTATGTTATTTATTACTTGATTGTTCAAGCTACCTCACAGAAATGCTCTGTTTGTTAACAGATTTGTTGAATGTTAAAATAAGGTGAATTACATAAAAAATAAGGAACATCCTGGATCTGTTTTTTTGCACTTCTTTATAGTTTTTTTTAAGTATTATAGAAGTATCGGATCGGGACTCGGTATCGGTAGATACTGAAAATCAAATGACTCAGACTCGGACTCGAGGGCAAAAAAACCTTATTGGGACATACCTAATTATTATTATTGTTATTATTATATTTGTAGTTTATTTATGTTAAGTGTGAACAGACAATATTTCGTTTGGTATGAAGATGTTCACCTCTGTCTCCTCTGATGCGTCTCCATCAGCAACGGCGGCTGGAGGGGGGACATGAGCTGGCTGGACTCGTGCAGCATCCACCTGCATAAATAGAACTCTTTTAACTTAAACAGCATATTGAAGCCTGATAGATCAGATGCTGAAGTGCCACAAGTGTGCTTACCACTGCTGCCACAGCTGGACCCGCCTAAACAAATCAATGATTCATGAATAAGTAACACAACAACTTCTGTAAAACTAAAACTAAAACTCATGTTACAGTCAACAAGACATAAACTTACAGCAGCAGGCAAGAATGGGTTTCCAACTAATCCCTGAAAAAATACAGATTGATTATAATTAATGATTTATGACAAACTATATGAACTAATGAGCAGATGATTTAGATTTCTTTTATTCCTTATTTTTTTCTGAAACTACAATAAACCCCCACTACCTGCTGCTGGTACAGCCTGTATATCTCCATCCACCTCAGGGCCTCATTAGCATGTGCCGCAACCTGCTGAAGAAATACCAGACATCTCCAGACATGCGCTGCAATTAAGCCAATTATCCTCTCTCTGTCAGACACCTATCATACTGTACATTTGATGACATGACAAAAACATGGTATGACATGCCAGGGCAAACAGACACAGAAACCTCAAAGAAAAGTCTTACTTTTTCCTCATTGCTGTCGCTCCCTGGGACCTGATCCAAGAGAGATGAGGAAGAAACAACTTTATACATTTTTTTCCTTAATTTATTCCTTATTTTAAATCTTTAAAAAGGCACAAGTTGGCTGACTGAATGCCAAATCATGCTTAGGAGGGACTTACAGGAGCAGCCAAAATAATGGCCAGCTGGCACACCAAGAGCACCAATAGCTTCATCATGATTGTTCCTAGAAAAAATATATAATACAACATATTATTGAATTTATTTCTTGACTTTTTTAAATAAGCTACAAGTCCTATAATATCAGCACGATTAAGCTACTAACAGAGTTAAATTTTTTTTGCCTCACCTTTTTTTGTGGTGACCTACTGAAGATGTATCTTCGCAGGAATTCAAAGTAATCTACTTCATCTCTAACATGGATTCCATTTATATACTGCAACATCCTGTGACAGCCAATCACATCCAGTAAATTGTGTGTTTGAAGATATCTCCTTACACTTAAAAAAAAGAAAGATAAAGCTAGGCATGTAAGCCCCTCTTATAGTTAATTACATGCTGTGCAGGTATGCTTAGCAAACATGCACTTCTCTTTATTGCCTTAACCCCAAACGTAAGAAGAAAAATCATGAAGCTGACTTAAGACAGTAAAGGCAGTGACTGAGAGGCACCACTTAGTGTGACTTGAAAAAAGTCTGAAAGAATATAAAGGAACCAAATCAGTGTTTGTTGGTAAAGGCATTTCAACACTCAATAAAATAAATAAATAAAATAAAAATAAAACTCAAATAAATATTAGGCTATATTTGGTGCTGTTAAAATTAAAATACTGATACTGATGATAGTGACAGGAAGGTCCGGATGACACAACAAATACATGCTTGTCCTCCACCACACGCACACCAGCTAAACATCAATAGTAGATGATGATGGTAGAAAGTACATTTGATCAAGCTCTGTACTTTTAGGTTCTTTGGGTATTTTCATTTTGATATATATTTACTCCAAACATTTCAGGGGAAACATTGTACTTTCCACTCTAATATATTTATTTCACAGTTATAAAGGTACATTTTTACATAAAAATCATACAATAAGCTAGGCAAATACAAATAATTATTAAAGATCAAACATAGTTTCAACAATGTTTTTGTTTTGGACCCCTTTTAAAAAAGCAGTGTGTTTGTCACATTTCAGAGTGGTGAGCAGTTCCACCAAAGAGACATTTCTTCTCTAAACTTCTGAGATGGTTTAATTTGTTTAACTTGTTGAGCCCAAAAGAAGTAAAATTATACATTATTGCACAGAAATAACAAGATTAATGAAAATACCATCTAACAACCACTCAGATTCATTGACATATACCTCATGTATCCCACTCAACTAACTTCAACAATACAATGCTGCTCACTAGGGCTGTCCCCGACTAAGGATTTACATAGTTGAATCAGAATGTCAAGTCATGGTCGACTGGCAAGGAGATCGCGGGCGGGGGTGGGATACATGCATGTCGCGGTTCCTCGCGGGACTATTTCAAGTAGCCGACTTTTTAAAAACAATATGAAGTTAATTGGTGAACTTAGGTTTGGGAGCAGGGCCACGCTAGTGAAATAATATTCTTTGTGTGGTTCATCAATGGTGTAAATTTTCTGAAAGCCCTGCAGGGTGCAGACAACCACGCACAACACCAGCGAAGCTGGGGCTCAGTGTCTTCAGCAAGTGTTCCTCCACTGCCACCACACACATACTACACCTACACATGCGCACTGACAACCCAGGGTTAGGATTACAATTTTGAATTTATTCACGCACTTTAAAAACCTTTATTGAAAGTTTTTTTTTCTTTTTACATGTTTATTTACAGCATTAAACATTGAAATGTATATTGTAATAGGTTGTATATTAAGTTATTGGTAGAAAACTGGTAGTTCTACATAAAATCAGACGTTGCGCATCCCCATTTTGCCAAAATGGCATGATTCTTGTTTCGATGCAAAGCTTCAACTGTGACATTGACACACGAATCAGGCTCCACCCATCGAAGCATCGAATCTTCGACTATTCAGCCCTACTGCTCACACATTGTAGCATCAGTATTAATAATCAAATAATGTCGTATATAATAATATATCACTAACAGAGGCCATTTCTCTGTGGAGCAAGTACATTTTGCTGATACAGTAAAACTTTTATGTAAGTATGATTTTTAATACAAGAGTATTTTTACATTGTTATACTGGCACATTTATTTAAGTAAAATATTTGAATACTTCTTCCACCACTGCACTTGAGTATTTTGTCATGTTTGTAATACAGTGCACCATGCATTTTACACAAGTTATCCAGACATCTCTATAAACAGTGACTGCAGTGTTTACAGATGAGTTTTCACAGATTCCTGTGTTTGTTTTAGCTGATGTGGTTGTACATCACATAAATTGTGAACCTTACCTTACCTCTATTTTTTGTGGTTCCAAAATCAGATACAAAGGACTTACTTTGTAAGACGCTGGATAATTATTGCCTCCAACTTGCTGAGCTACTGAGTTTTCCTACGCATAAGATAACAATCACTTCATTAGTTCACCAAGACGTTCATTGTTATTATATTGGTGCACAGTGAGATTGATCCTCTGTCATGTTGAGGCAGTGAGTAGGGTAAAGAGGCTATAAACTAAATATTTTCTGGACCAAGAAAATACCTAACTCTTGCCAACTTAAATAATGTGTTTTGTTTGAGCAAAGAAACCACAGATCTGATCTCTAATGAATAAATAAGTCCAATTTTCTTTTGCACTTGAGAGCATTATTATAACAGTATTCATATCATTCATGTGTTAAATTATGTTGAATGAAGGATGTTCTTAATTTTTTCCTTCTACTTAAAGATTTACAAAAAATGGGTGCATAAAAATAAATAGCTAATTTGGTTCACAGCTTTAGTGATTCTCAAGCAGGTGCTTGTAATTTTAGTTTGAGTTTGGATTCAGAAACCTTACAAAGCAACACAAAGCTATGATCTCCTGGTAAAATATCCTAAGCTAAGACTGTACTCATGTGAAGGATATCCTGCATAGAAGTGGTGAGGACTTAACCCGACGTTGGATTCTCTGCTACTGAGGCATGATGCAAGATACAAATGGGACTCAGAGGATGACTGCTGGTGATCACAATACCTTCTTCTCTTGCACCACCAGTATGTCGAAGTTTTCATTTCATTTCCAGTTAAATATCTAAATATCAGATCCCCTGACTTTCCATCTTTCGCCACCATGAGGTTGCCATTTGTATATGTATTTGTAGGCCTATTAGTGGTGGGCCGTTATCGGCGTTAACGGCTGCGTTAACGCGAGACTCTTATCTGGCGACAAAAAAAATATCGCCGTTAATTTATTCTCAAAGTTGGGTTGGGAGCTGGGTCTATACTACGCAAGCTATGATGACTTTCACCTTGATATTTTGTAGGGGGCAAGAACAAGTCTTCGAACCTGTGTGTCTGCCTGCTGTGAAATTACCACATCAAACGTGACGTGCTAACAT
>JAPMOB010215076.1:0-38647 GCA_029875015.1 Lepomis gibbosus
ATTTGGATTAGTAGGCTAACTGCAACCATGTACATCCAGTCTTTGTGCTAAGCTAGGCTCGCGGTGGGTGCGTCAACCAGGCTTATAGCACGCACAGAGATGAAAAAGGTATGTATGGACTTATCTAACTCTGGGGGATAAGGTGAATAGGCTAAAGTCCCAAAAAGTCGGAGTGTTCCTTTAAAGGATACTTTGGTACTTTTCAACCAGAACCTTTCCCCCCCATGTTTTTGTGTCCATGTGACTAATTAGGACAACATTTTCAAAATTGGTCCAGCATTGAGCAAGTGCGCTGGAGTCAGCAGCAGTGAAACAGGGCTGCAGCATAATCCTTGAGGGTAATTGCGCCCCGTCAAAGTACGTCCACTAAAGTTCTTGTTTTTGCCACTGACAGGCTAAGATTGTTAAGTATCTAACAACATTGTGGAAATGCCTTTAAGGGTAAGATGCTTTTTGTTTAACCAGAAAAATTTATTCTCGTAAAAGGCACCAGACTCCATTGATAAAAACAATAATCTTACCTCACAGTACACAACATCGGTTGGTTAGTTTGTTTGTGTTATTGTGTGATTTCACCGTTTTTATTTGTTGTGTAATTGTGTGACTTTGGTGTTTTTACCCAATAACACAAACTAAAGAGTTTGAGAGAGGCAGCAAACTGAAAGAAGCAGCGGAAGAACAGAGTGGTAAAATTACTGTTTTTGTCAAGGGAGTCTGGTGGCTTTGACAAGAGTGATATAGCGACTGTTTCTGGTTAAATAAAAAGGATCTTGCTCTTTAAAAGAAAGTCTAATTAGGGATTTGTTCCATAATGTTGTCAGACACTAACAATCTGGGCCTCTCTGTATCAAAAACAAGCACTTCAGTGGACATACCCACAAGGATTAAGTTGCACCATTTGTCTGGCCCATGACTCAGTAGCAGGTGCACTGAGTACATTTTTACATAGTTGTGTACTGCATAGCTGCTGCATGAGGGATCCTCAAAGCAGTGCATTTTTATAGGTTTCTCCTTGTAATGTGTGCCATCAACTGTTCATGCAGCTCATATCCCTTCTATCATCAGATCAACATTGCTATAATTGACCTCCATCAGAAACCACAAAATGTTGTATTACAAATTAAAAAAAACTTTACACACATGATTAAAAATAAAAAGATATGGAAATTCAAAATAAGGAAACATCAGGAAATGTGAGACTTTGGCCACAGGAGATTAATAGTTGCAAAGAAATCCAGTTGCCTACAAATTTCCCACCTAAAGTGCCATTCAGTGATCATTTTGGGGGCTCTTCAGTATATCATTTGTGTCTAGGCAATATAAACCCATTAGGGGATACAGGGCACGCAGGCGGTGTGACAATTTCATTCAAGAAATCTCAAAATCCCAATAGTGCCCTAGACTAGAACATTTTTCTGCAGTCTAGGGCATATTTTGCTGTTTGTACTTTAGGTAAGGCCTATTTTGCCTTAAAAAAATGCATCAGCGATCATCATAAGCATATTGACTAAAATTAAAATAAACAGAGATGATTACTCAAATAAAAAGATGTTGTTCATGTTTTGTTCTTCAGGTGTTCAAGCTTATTGGCTCTCAGCCTGCATCGAGTCGGTAAGAAGCACTTGTTCATCTACTATGACTTCTATTCCATTATCTAAAGTAGGGATGCAACGATTACAGATTTTGTTGGTATGATTATTGTCAGAGAAATAATCACGGTTTCACGATTATTACGATTATCATGCATTAATTAATTTCACAGCACTAGTAATGACTTAAGTTGATTTTTAATATTACATTAACAATTATATTCCTATAATATAGTATTATTAATATAAGAGGAATATTAACTTTTATCCCCCTGGGGAAACTGTTATAAAGGAGGGGAATGAACTGAACTGTTACTGTCATCAACTCTCTCAACCATACATACAGTATGTTTTAGTGAAAATAGAAAGAAATTGAGTGCAGTGTTACCTGAAATGCAGGTAATTGGTAGCCTATAGACCTGAAAGTCTATAAGCTCCTGAACTAGCCTGTGGCTAACTCAGGTACGCTTACATTTGCTTGATTGTTGATCAGTGTAGTTGTCCCTTTTCAAAAAAAAAGTATGTTAGTGTTTTACACCTGGCAACATTTTCTCAACACAGACATGAGAAGACAACATGATGTAACATTGAATGTTTAGTACTGAAGGTCCTGAGAGGACTACGTTCTGTCTTCCATAAAGGCCCTTTAAGAAAAGAAGCGATTTGCACTGCATGGAAGCTGCTTAGCCCAAAAGTTCAACTGCTTTGACTGCAGCGTGCGCGAGCTGCCATGTGGTGCATGTTGATCAATGAGGCAAAAAACCACCCTGGCGAGGCACAAGCCATTGAAAATAATGGGCCTTGTAGCGCAGCGGGCTGTCGTTGCGGTGGTTCTGAAAGGTTACACCTGCTTTGTTTGAATGTTATACTGAAAACTCGACTCTTACCACTACAGCATTGATTGTAAGTAATACGTTGATATTTAATTCCCTACCAACTTGCAAAGTTATTTAATATAATGTATTATATGCCTACCTTTGCTTGGGCGTGCAAAGCTCGGTCGTGATCCCGCAGGAGCTGTATCAAGTTTAATGTAGTTACTCGCTAACGGCAAGTTTTTGAACAGGTAATCCATCGTCTTCAGTAACGTCCTGGTCTGACTTGGTATAACCGAAATGCTCCCACACTGCCGACTTCAGCCATTTCTTTGGTGGACATAAAGCTTCACAGTTTGGTCCTTCTGCCATAGTTTAGCCAGTGTACAGTAGCCTCTGATAAGCATGACACTTAAGCTGGTGCACCGCTCCTGTAACTTTTCGTTTTGTGGAAGTTGCCACAGTTTCGTTCCATGCAACAGAAATACTCGGTGTAGCGGAGCCTTTACGATTAATTAACCTTGATGGTTTAAAGCATGGTTAATAGTGATATCTGGTAATTGCTGCATCCCTAATGCAGCTAAGATGCTTTTTAGAAATATCCTAGCAGGTTAAGAATGCATGAATTATGCATGAATTATTATTATGAGCAATGGTGGAGAAGAAATATCAAATTTTAATAATATGAGAAAGATAATTTGAGTCAAGCCATGGTCATTAAATAATATGATTTGGGCTGGGCACGTTAATGTGTTATTATTGCAGTAACAATTATTTAAGGCCAACAATTATGTTATCACACGTTAACGCAGTGTTTTTTTTATTATTATTTTTAAAGTCTGTTGCTCACTGGCTCTGAATACACATACAGTCAAACCATGTGTCACAGTAGGGCCCAAACAAGAAGTAGGGGGAGGCTTTGGCCTCCTACGCTTTTTCCATATTTTTCCACCCGCGATCTGTTATCACGGCAGGTGAGCCGCAAGCTTGTTAATGACTCAGCTTATCAAACTACTTAAACTACCGAAACCAACATCTGTGTGTTCAATGCTGCTTTAACGTGGGTCCGTGCTTGTAAAATATCCAACGCGACTTGTAGGCTAACGTCATTTCAAGCTTTTAACCAAGTGAAGTCTGTGCGAGTGAACACATGCACATAAGACGACCGCTACATCGTCCCAAACCTAGTGAACATAGACTGCTTATGCTGCTCCTTGATAAAAGGAAAATGTTTCTGCTGATTCCTGTTCAGAAAAAAACCCAAGAAAACTGGACTCTGATGGTAACTTGTTTTAACAAGCTACATAAGAGGTAATCCTGGATGGATAGTTTTGGCTTTATATTTCATTAGATTACATTAAAGTTGAGATTTACTAGAAATATTTTATTGCTACTGTGTAAAGGGAATTCTTTTGTTAAAAAGCACATTTGTTGTTTAAAGTGTTTATTATAAAGTGTGTATATAGCAGTTCATTTAAACCAACAATTAAACCAACAATTAAAGCGTCCTTATCTCAGTTCAAATCTCCTAGGAGTCCATCTTTCTATATCCCAGTAAGCAAACAAACAATACTTCAGTTTGAAGTTCAATTCAATAGTTGGCCAACAAAAAATAAAACCAAGTGATGCCTCTTGTGTTTAACAGACAAGTTTAGTAATTCTACAGCAACACCGGAGTTCCCCACCACAGCTTCCGATGCTGGTAAGCAGCACACTCGCTGTAACTCGGGACAGACTGAGCCTCTTTCAGACTTGTGCGTTTGGTTTGAAACCCTGTTTCACAGATATTCCGAGCTGACTGGTGGCTGTGTGTGTGATGCAGTTGCCGATCACCACAGTACATTTACCTTACTACATCTATATTTCTGTTGTGCATTTTTCCTGTCCGTCCGACAATTTCGACCACCACCACCAAGTTACCTGCGGGTGGCGGATGCTACTTTCATTCCCTGTGTGATACTAAAGTTTCTGTAGTGTCATCTTTTGTCAAGCTTAAGGCAACTGTACAACAAGTCAAGGTACAGCATAACAGGCAAAGTTGATGCTTCGTCTGCAGACTGCTTTGCTCTTGGATGTCATGTGACCAGATGTAATCACAGCCTTTGCAAGTACAAAATCTTGTTTTATCACATCGCATTAATATCGCAAGTGCAATTAATCATTCAACCCTACTCATTATAGATACGTTTTTAAAATAGCGCAGAGTTACAGTATGCTTTCCTTTGTCAAAAGGGTCTTAATATGAACCGTATCTTAAATAATATCAGAGTAAATAGCCTTTTCAATTGTACAACCTTTAAATTTGTTCCATTATCATTATATATGTACATGCAAACCATATATATTTAAAGTTCAAATCTTTCACATTTCCACACCTGTAGCAGTGAAAACTATAGAGGCTAAGTCACTTAGTGTCATTTTCTGTAGACAAGAGCATGACAAATAAATAATGAATATTTCTTTAGAAACTTAAATTAAATTTATTTTAACACATTAATTTGTGGATGGCAGGATCAAAGTGCAAGGAAGTGACACAGACATTGAAAAATAACAATGTTCTTTATAAGGGGAACATGCATTGTAAAAGTTTCTATCATAGATTGTCATCTATTGTATGTTATACACACAGAGAAAGACAACACCAAGTGTTTGTTCAACAGCTTACAAATGTCCAATATGTATTTCTGTATGTGCTGTATATGTCTACACAGATTGTTAGCTCAGGTGGTTATAAATTACAATGTTTTATTGGTTTATCAAGGCCTATTCATTTTGTCTTTGGTTGTCAGCACAAATGGATACAGTCTAAGTAAACATAGACTGAATTGATTTGAATCAATATAGAAAGAGAAAAAAGACACATATAGAGAGACAGAGAGAAATAGAAAAAGTTCAAAAGTGAGGTGGGTGAGGGGAGTGTAACAAGGCAGGGGTTGTCTGGAGCCTGTGGCCTGGGGCAGTGTATGGAGAGAGATGAGCTAGTGTGCACACTGCAGGGTATTGTCTAAGAATGGTTGGGCTCCTCTAACAACTACTGAGGCTAGGTTTGTAGCACAGTGGGTCACAACCTACAAGTGTCTGGTGTGTTTTTGTGTGTGTTGTTTGAATGATGCATTTTTTTTAAATAGTGAAGAAATGCAAGACGGTAGATAGAGAAATGAAACAAAGGGAGGTCTAAAAGAAGAAATAAAACAGACCTAAGGTTTTGAATGAAACATTTACTAACACACCTTTGCCAATGATGGGTGTGTGTGCCCCTAAGATCCCTTCACTGTGAACTGTGGGGCAGATGTCTTCAGCTTAGGGCAGCCCTCCCAGTATTTTCAAACAGCCTCTTTGAACACATAGCACTGTTTTCCTTTATGAAGCCAGTCTCCGTGTCTGCCCTCTGCCAAGGCCTCCCACCCACACTTTTTATTTGTTCATTGTTGACTTGTGCAGCACTGTGACCTGTATACCTGTGGTTCTCTTTATCTGCAGCTTCCCTGAGGAGAGCTTGGTAAAGCCCTGCTTTCACTGTATAATGTCCACATTTGAGGAATTCTCTGTTTCTAAAGGGGCTATTATACTATGCTCATTATTTCTGACCTGATACTAGCCGCAGCAGGCCCGACACACTGCTTGAACTGGGTGTTCTAGTTCTTCCTAAACCTCAGCATTAAGTAGCCTCTTTGATCTCTCTCCACTGTGACAAAGCAGCACCGCCAGGCCTCCTAAATGAACCACTCAGAACTCAAGCAGCGGGCAACAACATCAAGTAGAGCTGAGGAGAAAATATGCAGATCCACTAGAACACACCAAAAAAAAAGGAAAAGATGAGAATACAGGGTCCTCAGTATAATTACTACAATGAGCTGGAGGCAGATGTGTGACTCCAAAACATAAAAGAAAAGATTACTGCCAGTATTTTTCGCAAATTGCTCTGAAAATTAGGAGTTTACTCAATAGAAGCAGAACATTTCATCTGTTAAAGGTTATTTGTTATCTCCAGGCACCCAGAAAGTACTTCAATTGTCTTGATCTTCACAGATTTCAGTGCCAATCATTAGCATGCTAATCACAGATGATTTTCCAGACCTACAATGAAGAAAGAAGCACATGGAGAGAGTCTTTGTCATGGCGGGGTCCTGAAAGATCTCTCTGAACTAGATTACAATACATCCTCCAAATAAGGCTGGCAAAAAAACCCCATCTTGAAGTAGTGCAGGTGCTGCATGGACTCACACAGGACAGGCAAGCCCAAAGGCCTGTTTTGTGATGCCATAATTCATCACAGGCACCTTGTAATTACGCCAATTACAGACGTGGAGTTGAATTTAGCCAGCACTGCATAATGTTGCCTTTGTCGGTCCTGTCTCTAACTAATAAAGCAGACCAAGTGTATTAGTCAACTTCTGAAAAGAAAAAAACTTTACACAAACAAGTTTGGTTGAGTATATACATGTTTTTGAAATGTCCTAAAAAATACTTCCTTTGAATGAAATCTCAACTGATTAAACAACTAAATATATGGACAGAATTTTACTAATAACTCATGAAGCATCACACAGACACATGGTGAGAATCTTCGCCCTAATACTGGTCAGTCAAATCTGCCTGCACACTCACCAACCTTCTTCCAACCAGATAATCTAGGCTAAATGCCAGAGGTCAGTATTCTCATTCAGCAAGAAATCAAAATGATAATCACTCCTTATTAGAAATTCTATCTGGAAGTACATACAGGAAACATCAAAAGGTGCTGACAGGGTGACTGGGGGCAATGATGAGGCTCAGTGATAATCCACATCAAAGTAGAAGCCAAGGGTATGGGGACATCCATGATCCATCAGGGAGCTAACACATGTGCAGCAAAAATAAACACATGGAGACAGAAATTCTCAATCTACAATTGGGATAATTTGCTGCTCTGAAATTGAAATGTATTATTGGTAACCATTCCGAAAAGGAAAAGGCACTTTTTGGGGTGCTGATGAGCCCAGTTGAAGGCAAACCAGTGCAGATGGGATAATGTAGTTTGGTAAATTATAAATGATAGCACCACGGTAAAATGACATAAAGGAAATAATAAAATAAAACATCTAGTGGAGCCATGATGAACGTACCCTGGAAATGTGCACTTCAGTAAACAATCAACCAATGTCAATTATATGAAATTGGGCTGGCTACGGAGCATTTCTATTCTGGCACTGGCACAGTCAACCTTTCAATGGCAGGCTGTTAGGTAATACACTAGCTATCTGTCTGTTGGCCTCCGGTTTGAGTTCCCAACAAAACCTTTTCACACAGACCCATTACAGAGTAGCACTACCGGTTCACAGCTACGTGAGAGCGGCCTGTTTTAAGGGGAGACTGACAAACCCACCACTGTGTCCAGAGATTGATGGAGTTCACAGTGTCTGTTCTCCGGAGGTCAGTGCCCCCCTCGTCCTTCTTCTGTATCCAACAGGAAAGCCCAGGGAATGGCCCATTTACAGTGTCACACACACATCTAGAGACTCAAACTGTTTTGACCATTTTCATTGACCGATCACCTCACCAGGTTACCAGCATGGACTGAAACCACAAAATTGCGGCAACTGTGCAGTAAGACAACATTATGGCACAGCCTGCCTCACAGTGTCAACATCACTGGAGGGTTATGGACCCTCTACTACTAACAGAACTCACATTCTACATGGACAAGCAAGTCAAGCAGTTGAAAAGGTACTGACAAGTGGACATGATTAAAAACCAAAATTACCTTAATAACTAGGACAGGAACAAATCTACAAATACCAATGACTTAATATGCCTACATCTAGGAAAATTAAAAACATATTCAAATTAATAAAACAGTGTTTGTTTATTGATGGTAATGAGTAGGTGTAATATTTTCCATACCAGTTATTACTAGCCTGGATCCCACCAGTATTGCTCACACAATGTATACCAAAAGGTTAACCTACAGGACTGCTGATTTCTGATTTTCTTACATCCACAGTGGCAGAAAATTTGATTAAGACCACACTTGGCCACCGCATGGCTCCTACTCTCTGCTTTCATTACACACAACCACGCATTTTCCAATTATAAAGTGATATAATTATATTACACTTTAAATTTATATAACACAACTGAGATTTCATCCGCACATGGATTTGATAGTGTTATACTGTAAACTCAGCAAAAATGCTCTGATGGATAATAAAGAACTGCATACTTTATTGAAGTTTAATTTAATTAGGTATAGTACAAACATCTGATTAAAAAGAGGAGAGAAAAGACGAAGCACTATCCTTGACAGTGGCTTTAAAATATAATCTACTAAGCAGTTTCACTAGCCAGACAATGTGAAAGATTCAGACACTTCACCTAGTGAAGGCCGCCTGAACATGACCAAGCACAGTCTCAAAGTCCAAGACATAATACAGAACAGAAAATACATTATACCTGTGTGCTGAGTTGGGTGGCTTTTGCAGCTTCTGTTGTGTTTAGGCAGATCAGGTGGTACATTGTAATCTTGCTATTACACAGTTTACCTGAACTGTGAACTAAAAAGTTTACCTAAAAATAATACTAGATAAGTATGGTCAATCAGTTGCACCTCCAAACGTTTTTACAGTGTTAAGTACGTTTACTATCAGTGTTACTGTACAAGTTTTGCTTTCAATTCAATTTTGTATATTGTGATGCACATTCATTGAGCATATGAGAGATACTTGTGAATGACGCACACAACACGTGATACAAAACAAGATGTTCTGTGCTTTTTTGTGGGTCAGAGTATAATACCTAACCAAATACCTGCTGTTTTGGTTGACTCATTTCATTGTGGAACATGTCTACAAGGATTTAATGCTGATTACATTTTGTGCATGAAATAAACAATTTAGCCTGGAGTTTTGCTCTGCATGAGGAGTTTTGTGAAAGTTAACTTGGTATTGAGAAATACTTAGATTGTAAAGATCTGTGAGATAATGAAACTAGAATAACAAGAGCTTCCTCCTCTATTGCATGCCCTGTACCTGCAAAAACAGCAGATGAGAGCAAGAAAATGCCTGTCTAGCACACACACATTTTTCCTTCCATAAGCTCCCCTCTCGCCCTTACTAACCCAACCTTCCACCTCCAAACCCCATTCTTCAACACAACTGGGGAATTTCAATCCTACTTCATATCCTAGAACAAATTCCTTCCCTGATTATTGATGCATTTCAAAGCAGGCATCATTATATTTTCAGACCACTTTCTTTTAAAATGTACTGAAAACCTTTATGCTGGTTCCCAAGGGCCCCTTTCTCCTCTTCTGTTATGCTCTTATTAGTCTGTCTCTCCCGCTGCCTGCTGGGGGATCCACATTGCTATTCATTTTCTGTCTCTCTGACCTCTGTGCGGTGCGTATTCATCGGGCCTATCCCTTTCCTTTACATTACTTTGGAGACAAGCAGCTACTGTCAGGTGCAGCTATTAAAACATAAACACCATTAAATAAAACTGTGCAGTAGTGAGGCATGTGGAAAGAGCCAAAAAACAATTACTCTCTCTACTGTGCTGATAGTCCTATACAATGGATCGGGTTCCATTTGTAATATGCATAAATAATAAATACATTTGGAACAAATACATTAAGAAACAGATCTGTCACTACACATTTTAATACAAATGATAGCTTTATGGTACTACTATAAAAAAACTACAGATGTTAAAAACCATGCCATAGGAGGGAGATGAACCTCTGTTAAATTGCAATGCAGCAACACTACCGCTTAAAACAGCAATAGGTGTAAAAAAAAAAAAAACTAAAAAAACAAAAACAAAAACATATATATATAAAAAATCACAGGTGCATGTTCAGATGGACTATCAAGGGTAACTAAACGCACACTGATTAGGATTCTATTCTGAATATAAAAAATGAATGTTTAAGAGTTTGGCGTAGTTGGCGTAGTTTTGTGGCCCTCCAAAAGAAATGTCTCTTGCAAGGTAAGACAGCCAATTCACATACATTTATTCCTTTAGGTGACGCTTTTATCCAAAGTGACTTACAATCGCTATATCTGTCAGAGGTCGCACGGCTCTGAAGCAACTAGAGGTTAAGTGTGTAGCTCAGGGACATACTGGTGTCTCACAGTGGATTCGAACCCCAAAGGCATTTGTCTTATCCACTGCACCATCAGCACCACCTTAACCTTGCTTTAAGTTTGCATATTCTTTAAAGAATAGTGAGTGTCTAATTGAAGGATTTACTGACAAAATAAATGGATTGAGAGAGAGGGAGATGGACTGAGTAGGAGGGGAGGGGCTTTTATTGCAGGAATCTTTAATGCAAACGCTGAGTGGCTTGCCTGGCTAGGAAGCCCTGCAAAGAACTGTTGGAGTTGATGAGGTAGTCCAGCTGAATGATATACATCGCCGGCCACAGGCAAGAGCTGTCCATTAGTTACAGGGGTTCCTGTAATGCCCAGCTCCAGTACATTATTTCCAAATGCATCAGTCAGCGTCGTGCAGTACAGATAAATTCTAATGCTTAAGATCTGTAATGCATACTCTCACCGCTGCAATATTACACTGCAGGTTAGGAGGGCAGGAAGAGAGAGGGGGGAAAAATGTAATTTATTTTTCACTGCAGCCAGTATTCTTCCCATTAGCTTCAAACGTGAGATAAGTTATGGACTTTAACGAGCACCTTTAGCCACCAGAGCATGCTGCACACAAGACTGCAGGCAGAAGAGGTGGGCTAACGGTTAAGGGAGAAGGGACTGGCAATGTGGATGCATGGTGCTGATGACCCAACACAAGTACCTCACTGTCCTTAATGAGATCACCAGAATAGTATTAGAAAGTATTTAATCTCAGATACCCAGAAAATGTAATCATGCCGTATTTGTGTGTACCACGTCTGCGTAAAGGTAACAAAAAATTAAACCGGCTTAGTTGTCATGCACATTATAACAACCTGCTGTCATGGTTGTACCTACCATTGAGGTCACTGGACCTAAGCATGAATGTGAAATAATTGCCTAAAAATATCTTGACTTTAGTGCAGCAAAGTGGATGATCTTATTGTTACTACAAAGACTTTTGTACACGGGGATTTATTCATTAAGTCAGCAACTTGGAAATCAGACAGGCAGATGAATCCATGCAGAGAGCGATATGGGTAACTAGAGAATTTTTTAAAAGATATTTTTTGGGGCATTTCTCGGTGCTGCAGTAAGGACTAAGCCTTGTACATGGAGCGCGCTCTACCAGGTGAGCTAAACCATGCCCCATAACTACAGAATAGTGGACTGGTTGTAGTTCAATGACATAAGCTGACCAATAGCTCTTTTGTGGTAATTAAACAGTGACAATCCATCATAATGCTAGCTAGCTAATTTCACTTGAACGAATGAACTAGATAGCTAGATCCAATTCAAAATTAACATAATAATTAGGACAGGAACATATCTACTAATTTAGTTTGTGTAAACTCCTTCATGTTAAAATTTTTATTTTTATTTTCTTTTCAAGATTATCCTAGCAGAGGTAGGTACAATTTACATATAAATATCAGTTGATCCTGTGTTTATTTTCTTCACTGATACAAGACGAAGAGACTGAGGGTGCGGCCATGATTGTCCTGGGCAAAAAAATTTAAACGGTGGTGATATGCAATTAAAGCACAAAAGGAGGCCACACTGTAAAGGGAAAGCCTCAAAGTGAGTGGCTGCCTGGGGGAAGCGACCCCTCACCTCTTGAATTCAGATTACTTTTTTGAAGCATGTAGAGGAAGCATTGGCTCATCCCTGACACACTCACATTCCTACCTTTGCCAATCAAATGTCATGGCTGGAAAAAGCAGAGCTGTCCTGACCTTTTAAAGAGCTCTGGGATCACTTCCTGTGTTTCTGAGAGCTGAGATATGCCAGAGCATACACACAAACAATAGTCTTCCTATAGCTAGGACTGCCCGATTGTAATAGAAAAGGTCATACATATCTTGATTTTCTGCATTGTGTCCGTCTGTTTTTAAAATTAACAAATAAACCTCTAAGGCTGTTTTCACAACCTCTTCCCAAAGTAATTATTTCACATGTCATACATGGATCCCCTGTCTATAACAAAGGTTGTTCAATAGTGATCAACACATAATGATTTACAAATTATTATTCACAATTACTAGTCTCAATGATTTCATGATAAAATTACTTACAGCTGTATTGCACATCCTGATTTCTTTCTCAGTGACCACTCAATGATTTATTTCACGAATGTAGTGTTTCATGACTGTAGGAATATACAGTTACACAGCCTATTTGTTGAAACAACAAATGTGATATATACACAAGTTACATGTCAGCACAATACAATATACAACGATCATGATCTACAGATAATGTTAACAGTGGTAACATAATCCTTAGAAATCGCTAGATTTAAAGCAATCTCTTAAATCTATAACATGTGTGCTGAAGAATCCACAAGTATTAAAGGAATACAAAATATCTTTCTGATCTGTTTGTATGGACATGTGCCTTCTCTGTCCTCCACGTTCATTCTTCTTTTTTTTTCTTCTTTTAGCAGCCTTGAGTTGCAGTTGCCTATCCTCTGGAATACATCTTAGTGTCAGTTATCGACAAGTGACTAATTAGCTGTGGGCCTGGAAGATTTTCCTTCAGCTGCAGTGGGAAGAGTATTAAACATGCATGATCAATACGCTGTCTAATGCCCAGCTATCATCTGTTGCTATTTGTTCAAATCACTCAATCATACACTGATTAATAATTTTATCCAAATCGCTAACAGCACTTGATGTATTTTTAGTGAATGTCATAAGAACTTATCATGGAATATTTATAAAAATTAAGATCAACTGTTAAATGATTTTCTAAAGTCATTATTAAAGTAATTCTAGATAAACAGTAGGGGGCAATATCTAAAAATGGAAATCCAAACCCTCTTCTAGTGCTCGGACAACCATCTTACAAATAATATATTTTAATTTGAGGCTCCGTTGGCGTGTATGAGTGTATGAAGAAAGACAGCTTCTTATTTATTACTGTTCCACCTCAACCCTAACTAGCCGCAGGCTAAATAAGAAAAGACAGCGATTCTATGCACAAGTGCCATGTTGTCTCATCTCACATCACATCATGTGCCAGCTCTGTTTATCCCAGCAAAAGTACTGGGCCTTTAACACAGATGAATTATGAAGTGACTACAAGACTCTTAATTACCCCATCCACCCAGTCTGAATAATGCAGGATTCTGCTTACAACTTTGTTAGTGCGCATAGCATGCAATAGTTAACATAACTGCTTAACACAGCCCTGGGCTCCCATGAAGTGGTGTGTATTTCAGGATTAAACTCATTAGTGATGTGTCTGCATGTTTGAGTACACCGATGTGTATGCTTCCATTGACTATGGCGTGTGGTGCTTGCTAAATGCAGCCATTCAGGAAAGAGACATGTGACAGTGGACATGTTTACCCTCTGGCACTTGTCTCCGGTTCATCAGGCGTGAGAGGGCAGGGGGCTTTGGAAGCATCTGCTGGTAAAAGTAGAGTGCAGTGAGGCAAACGATATACACAAATACACAGACACTCGCACATACTTGCACGGGAATGACTGCCAGTATGAATGCGAAAATATAATTATGCTGCTTGAACAGTGAATTTATCTGCTCTGCAATGAAAGACATGAGACAATGATAAACAGAACTTGGCCTTCATGTTCACACAGCAAAGCCGTTCTGGGCTGCTGGTTTATGCACAGGCAGATGGATCTGTTTGTTGTACAGCTTGCTAAACACTGAAATAAAATGCTAGAACCAGTAGTAACTAGTAGTAAGAAGCAAGGTTGAAGTTGGCTACACTCAGCTGTCAAACATTTTTTAAATATCTACGCATTTGCATCAAGTTTGTATCTGGGAATTTGTCTTGCCACAGCACTCTCCGAAGTTGACAAATAGCAACTGGGCAGGAGTATTGTGGAGTCAAAAGTCTGTTTTCAGATCAGTGGGGGTTGTTAGTTCTGCTGATGTTCAGCGCAGCTTCTTCTTAAACCATTTAACAGCACTCTCAATCAGCTGGGAAAGTGAGTAAGTCTATAACCTAGGAATTAATTGTGATGTCCTCCTACCTAGTAAAAGTCTTGAAATTGTTCAATTTTCTTTTAAGTAATTAACTTATTATGAAACATCTGAAAAATGAATTCAACATGTTAAGCAATCTCCATACACTTTTTAGCACAGCACAGAACGTATTATGTATATATGTAGATTCAAGCTGCGTGCCAGTCGGATGATCCCTTTTGGTCTCATGTTTTTCATTTTGATGGATTGGAAGCCATCTAAGAGAACAAGTCTCTTAGATGGGCCACAAGTACATACTTGTCTTGCGCAACAGTACAAGTATGGCTAAAATGATAATCACAATTATTCTGTTCCATATTGTGATAAAAAAGTATCATAACAATTTTATAGCATATAAACATTTTCTATGGAGAGAAAGACCCTTTTAAATTGTACTTATTGTATTATCAGTTTAAATTTTATTTTAGTTTTAAGGGCACCAGACCAGAATCATTGGATTGCCTACTCAGAACCAGCTGCAGACAGATTGGCTGCTACGACAATGCAGATGAGTTGAGTGTGTGTGTGTGTGTGTGTGTGTGTGTGTGTGTGTGTGTGTTAGAGAGAGAGCATCAGCGCACACACACATAGGTAACACACACAAAAAATGAGTGCCTTAACGAAGCAAATCCATCATTTCTACAGAGTGTTGGCTTTAATAAAGTTGGGAAATTCCAGATTCAGTGAACACACAGTGAAACATTCATATACACAATTATCAGGTCAATAAATACCTGGTGACTACATGCTTACAACTTGCCCATACAAAAATCACCCTGACATAAGACGATGACACAGATATGTTTCAATTCCCATCAGATCCTAAAATCAAACCAAAATGGAGAGTTTACTTAAAATGGAATAAGAGCAATTATATCATCAGCACAGGCTTTTTAACAATAGTGCTTTTACATAGGCTGGCTCCATTATACAAAGATGTATTTATGGATAGACCCATTTGTGTCTCTGATTTCAGATGCTATTACCCAGAATGCTAAAACCGTCATGAAGGTGGAACAAGATTGCCACTTTTATGGGAACATCTTGTGCTGAAATAAATCCTCACCCACTAATGTGTGCTGTGCAATGAATGTGAAGGGAGCTTTCACTGAGGGTAACAATCTAGCATTGCTTCTCATGTATGCCTTACCTTCAAAACACAATCACTTTGTACCATCATATGTACAATATGGTACAACATGTGCTGCTACTATGCTTCAAAATCCACCTAGCCCATAAATATTGAAGCTTATCATGTTGCCTGATCAACAACAGCAGCAACAACACAACCACAGCGGTGTCTTACAATTTTATCAATAATATTGTAATACTAATGAATTAATGAAAATTAATACAAATTAATATAAAAGATAAACGCTCCTTTATTAAACCTCATTGTTTTTATTGCTGTCCCAACATTCTGAAAAAGTTGAGGTCAAACAGTGGAGGTTACACTGTGCACTGTGGTAATTTTGCACCCAAAGGTCAGTTAATAGAGTTTTAGTTTTAATTCTAGCAGTACTGATAAAAACATTTCTCAGTACAGGAAGTAACATGAAAATGCTGCTGCTACGTTTTAATCTTAAATTTGGTTTGATTTTTTGGTAAAACGACACACTGCACCTCACACGTGGATAAATAATTGGGTGCCTCTTCCTGTTCTTGTTAACTTTCTTAAGTATGCACTTTACTTGATCCTTTTAGATGGAACAATTGGGTAGTTCATTCCTTAACAGCTCCTTCTCACTGCTGCTTAATATTCAGAAGTTACTGAATAAGGTGTAATGTGAATTTCAAGAAAACAATTGATTTTATTCAACCAAGGGTATCAGTTAAAAGGGTGTCACTTTAATATAATGCAAAATTTAAAAGAAAATTCAAAAAGAAGGTTGATATTGTAGTTCCCATTGTAAGCTGTTTGTAAGATTAACAAAGAAAGGATTTTAGACAAACTAAATTCAATCAGCTGACAGAAAGGGACAGTGGCCCTACTAATCTTCCAGAAAGCTGTAAAATACAGTCAGTATGTTCTTTTTGGCTCAGCCCGCCAGACAAAAAATGTGTCTGTACATTGGCTTGAATTGGATCTTAGAATTGGATCTTAGAAAACATCAGAAAACAGCTTGATGATTATGGTACAGCTTAATGATGTAGACACTGAACCCTAGATAATGTATTAGCACAGGGGGATTACAAGCAGCCAACTTTCATTCAATTCCCCATTATAACCATCCTGTGCCAGTTAGTTACGTAATGTAGGTACCTTGCCTCAATGCAGCTGACTCTCATTGTACACAAACAATGAGAAAACAGTTCCAGTGATACCTGTAAATGCACCACAGTATTAGCCAACATTAGCCACTTTAATATCTTATGTGTTTGATTATTTCGTATTTTCCTGTTTGACAGTGCTGCTTTGAATGGCAATGACATTTGTTCAACAGACACAAAAAGGAGTCAGTCTGAACCATGTGTTTCACCATGTCATAAGAAACGATGGGCTTACTCAAGATTATTAATAATAAGTTTAATGTTTTAGTTTAAGTGCCACTTTATAGGCACACTGTAGCAAATCGATTTCTATGTGACATCTTGAATACTTATTCTTTTGGTTAAGAAAATAATACATTGGTCTAGTAGACCTTCAAAAATGTTCGAATTGCTTAGGTCTATGTCTTCTTTGGAAACCCGCTGCTTTAGGCAACTCTTATTGCCAAATCATGGTCATTACCACTTTGATCAAGCGTACAGTACATGACATCATAGAACTAGTACAAAGCATATGCACACATTCACAAACTGCAAGCACACACATGTAGACACACACACAAATCATATACAAACCCACTGTCAACTTAAACTAATATAAATTTGAAACACCAATAACAAAATAAGCAGCAGTACATGTCTCACAATTTCAAAAGTATAAACTGAAAGTAGATTTTAATTTAAGATAAGTTGAATTTAAAGAATGAATAATGATATTAAATAAAATGTAGTACTCAGCTACCATGACTTTTAAAGGAGGAATATGGTGAGAAGATATTGTTTCAGCTAATTTATTGATTTCTCTTTTTGTATTTGTATTTAGTCTTCCTTATTCTTTTAGATGTTTGTGTACTGGTTTAGCAGCATAACGCACTCTTAATCCGACTTGCTCTCTTCAAGTGTCAGTATCCTTACTCCTTGTTTCACCTCTTGACTTGGGCCCATAGCCAGAATCATCCTATACCCTACAATGTTCATTAACATAACTTTATTTTTTATTCTGTTGTTTACATTTTATTTCTGTATTGCTTTATCTTACTGTGCCTCTTCTATTTAGTATTATCATTACTAATGTTATTAAGAGGGCTGTAATTAATATATAAAAGCACTTACTGCAAACCATTGGTTTATCCAAACATGTGCTCAAGTGATAGCAATGTTTTAACTCGTGTTTACCACAGGAAATAAGGTCATATGTAACTTTCATTCACATACAAAAACGTATATCAGGACAACCAATTTGTGCAATCATCACAACATGAATGTGAAATTTTCGATGCATATTAAGATACAGCAGTCAAGTACAAATGTTCCCCATTTAAAGTCATTCATTAGAGATAATGAAAGGTCTATGCGGTGTAATAAGGTGCCAGTTGAATGCTAATTCCAGAAAATAAATTCTTGCATGAATACCATGCATACGGAAAATTAATCTTGGCAATTTCACAGCGTCAGTGTACACATGGAAAAACATGTGAATAAAAATGCAAATTGAGAACCTCAACGACATGAAATAGGGTTGGATAATGATAATGACATTCTAATAAAGAACGGTCCGAGGCGTGTTTAGCAACACCGACCAGGAAGTGCGAGGGAGAAAGAACCAGAGCGAAATTACAGAAGGATGGAGAAGGGGAGGTATTTCCATGAGACAGTGCTCTTTCCTTCTTCCAAACCAAAGTCTTGATACAGTAACAGAGAAGGTGACACTCCACTTATTTAAGCATGTGCATGTCTGTGTGTTGAAGAAAGGAGAGACACATCATGCCGACTTACATAATGCAATCTCTGTCTCTTTATGCTTCTCATCAGCACACTTGCCCTTACATACACACACACACACACACACACACTCAATCATGTATACTATACACATCTGGTGCTATACAATCACTGTCCAACAAGGAAGGAACAGATGCCCCTTCAGGCTCAGGGGGAGGCGGGCACACTCACAGTGTTTGTGTGCAATGGGGTAGTCTTGCCACAAACACCTTTCTACAATCACAAGCTCGGCAGTGTCCAAATGTGAAGAAACACAGAAAGAGTGCATTCCGACTTCCAGCACAGAGGCAGTTCATGCGAAAATATGATGACATGAAGTCTTGAATTTCTATGACAACAGGCCCAGAGGACAAATTCAAAAAAAACAAAAAAACAAGATTTCTTTTAGTCAACATTCATGTCCTCAATGACATGGAGTGCAGTGGTGGAAGTCTTTACTCCAATGCAGTCCCCGGTGGATTTTTTTTCTCTGCAACAACAAAGAATTGTCTCTTTAGCCATTAGCCTCACATCAAGTATGCAAAGCAGGCCAATCATCAGAAACAAGTCAAAATAGAATAATTGCAGCAAACAATCCTGCTGGGAATGAGAAGCCCGAACAACTGGTGTGTAATTTACATCACATATCAGGATGTACCTGGTCCTGGTCTCCCTGGATACAACCTGGATGCTCTGTGCTGGGCTGGGCTGAGTAGTGGCATTCCCAGGGTACTGGTGGAGAATTACTGGAGCCCACACACGCATGCCTTCAGATACAGCCTCTCTCTCCTTCTGTGTTTCTCTCTCCTCTCCATCCTACCCAGCATTCGGCTGCCCTCATCGAACTGACTCATGAGGAAATCCTCCACAGGAGGAAAAAGCTGCCAGCTCCAATGACAGGAGGGGAAAAAATCTGAAAAGCGGGCATCAAAGCGAAGGCAAAGAGCGAAGAACCAACGCTCTTGCAACAAGACAAAAAGAAAAGTCAGAAATCGCTGTCGCTCCGCCCAGTCAAAATCTTCCGCCTTTGTTTTGTGTCTCTCATTTTATTTAGTTTCGCAGTTGTTTCAGAGAATTAGCATCTGCTACTGAGCCTTTGTAGAGGGATTTATGTGCCCCCCTACACATTTCTCCCATACCACTCATCCCCGCCCCTTGCCTGCCTCCTTATCCCTCATCAGTCTGCCAGACAAGTTTTTCCCACCCAGCCATAGTACCCAGCCAGCAACCCCTTTTTATGGGTGTGCTTGTTTAGTGTGGGTCCGGTCTGTGCGTGTGGTGCATGTCGTGCCAGCTTGGATAGGAGGAGAGAGGAGGAGGAAAAAACTCTTTGTAAGTTATGGGAACACTATGAGGCAGACACAGGCGCTCATAAATTATACGGTTCATTTGCATATTCCTGGCATAAGACATTATGCAAATAGTGGTCAATTTGCATAATGGATTCCCCGTGTTGCCTCAATTGCCCAGTTGCTGCTTTTTACTTAATAATGAAAAAAAAACAAATGTGAAGTGAAACAAAAAACCAGTAGCATGTTTGAGCCATATGAAGTCCTTTGCCACAACTTCCCTGAAGCAAGAGGCTAAGAAAGACAATTTTTGTGTTCAGGTCGTCTCTAATTATGCAGCCGTAGTACTGTCAAACGTTAAATGTGTACGGTACATACATATAGTGTACAGACATAAGAGAAAGATGATATGTAAGAATTTTAACAGCAATTACATGAAGTATGTCACACAGTATTCGCGAGCGTTTCGTAAATTTCTCTCTCAATTAGTCTACTTTAACTGACTATTAAAGCAAGCTGCAGCACTGCTAATTAACAGCAGTGTGCATACACTCTTCAGAGGGAGGGGGTTTTATTAAATAATTAAACTATTTTTGTCTCCCGCTTTTAACCTTATCAGCTCCGTACCAAACGACCAGAAGAAAAATCTCCGAAGAAGAAAAAGCAGATGTGGCCAAGATAATTATTTAATCAAATATGCGCTACTGACTAAACAGCTAATGACAAGAAAGACAAGATGATTACCACCCATATTAAATAACAATTATCCGGACAGACATTTATAAAAAATGGCCGAATAGAGAGTGATTTGTTTATAACATATTCTTTACCTTCTTATCCTTGTCCCACATAAGTAACGTAAAAACAGGCGGTCACCGCTTACAAGAACAGGATCGTGATACAATTAAAGACAATTACAGATACAGACAGAGAGAGAAAGGAGGAGTGTGAACAGCTGGAAGAGAGGTAGGGAGAGTAAAATGAGAGAATTGAAGGTTGTCTAAGGAGGACTCTGAATATTTATAAAATGCCAGGACAACATTGTGCGTCCAGATCAGCCAGCAAAACGTCAGCTTCAATAAGCTACAGTCGGATAAGCAGCTTGGGATTCTTCACTGTGTACAGTGGCACATGCAGGCACAGTTTACCCTAGTGTTGCTGCACTACACTAAGGCTGCTAGTTGTGGGTTGAAGCTCTCTCTTTCTCCATCCAGGACCAGTGAATAGGAAGAGCAGAGCAGAGGCATAGCTAATGCCAGGCACCGAGGTTACACGGCAGGGCGTACAACTGCTAGCCAGCCAGCCTACTAGAGCCGCTAGAAAAAAATCATCAGCTTTTAGAATCAATTAACCCAAATGTTAATTAATGCCAAGCTCATAGAAGAAAAAAGGGAGATGGAAGGAGGGTGTACTGGGCATGTGGAAGGAAAGCTAGGGAAAGGAGGAGGGTGGGTAAGCGAGGGACTGAGAGAGAAAGGGGATGGGCAAATAAGGGAAACAAGGAGCGAATGCGGTTTATGGCAGAGGGAAGTTGGCACAGTGCCATCCATTCAGTAGTAGCACCAAGGCGGACTTCTGTTCGTTCTCTAAGGTAGGTGGTTAGATGTAGCCTGGGAGACAGAAGGATCCTGTTGTCGTTTTGGTAGTGTCACATGCTTTTAGTTTTTCTCTCTTTTTTTGCAGATGGTGGGCTGTCTTAAAATAGTGAAGATACAGGTATTTAGACACACATTCGTCCTTACATGATTACCGCCTTGGAGGACAAGTAAACATCTGCTGTTGAAGACTTCAAGATGCGACCAACACCTGAATTTTGGGAGCTGCGACTAAGATGGATGAGCTGATTCTACATGGCACCATGATGGAAGTACATGAGTGGATATCCAGCACCCTAAATTACAGCAAAACTGTATATCACATAAGATTTAAGACAGGAAGTGAACCCACCGTGATGGGAGCCGCACGCAAGACCGGTAAACAGAGGCAGCATCATAGAGATGGAAATTCTAAAACAAAAACAACAGAAACTTTGGGCTGTTTTGTTGTTATAGCGATTGGAGGGTGTGGCGGTGGCATAAAAGGAAGCTCCTCCCACTTGCTCCTTCTCGCTCTCTCTCTAACCATCTGAAGCACAGCTCTCTGTGCCAGGCAGCCAGCCAGCCATCTGGGCAGGAGACGCCATGCCAACTCATTCATTAGCAGTAAAGGACGTACCCTTGGAACATACGGGCGATGACAAATGCCACTTCCATCGCACAATTGGCATTTATGGACTTGGGTAGAAGTGGTTTGGAGGATACCCAAGGAGCAATAATTTGGCACTTGCAGGTCTCAAGTGGTGTGCCAGCGGGAATGTGATGGCATCTGGCACGAAAACTGGCGAAGGACGAGGGAGATACAAGGCAAATCGACACAGTCGGATACCCTTTGCGTATCCGTTGCCAGAAATAAAAAGAGAAAAGAACAAACAGACATTACAGCACTTGATATGACTAATTAGAGCAACGTTTGCTTCGTTAATTAGGGTGACACACTCAATCAAAGGAACGACTTAAATTATCAACAAAAGAATCCATAATGGGGATAAAACAACAACAAAAAGCAAGATGAAGCAAGACAAAACCAGCGAACTGTTCAACTATTAGTACAGGGTGTGAAGCGAGTGCCTCTTTTTGTGCCAACTCCCTTCTCCCTTTACCCTAGATTTTCCACAGTGTAAACTGCAATTTCTTATTACACTGGTTGGCAGCCACACTGAACGTCTACAGTACCTATGCTGCTGCAACAGACGCTGCCAATCTGTCAATCACTTGTGTGCCTGCCTCCAAGAGGAAGAGGAGGGGGAAGAATGGACCTGAGGGACTGTGTCTGAAGCTCAATAGCAGCTGTTTACAATGTCACAGACACAAAGAGAGAGAAAAAAATGCAAACATGAGGATGCATACTAATGAACTGCCAAAACAAATTACAATCAACGGTCAGACAGGAATTAATTTACTTTTTTTCTTTGTGCTGATCAAAATTAATCACACATCCTGTTTTCCTCTAGAACATTTTTTTCTTTGACAGCGGAAACTTCTTGGAGCAGAAACATTTTAAACAGTCATAAAAAGACACATCTGCAGCAAGCTAAGCAATCGAGAGGAACACGGACATTTGTGTGATTCATCTGTATTCACAGCAATTATCATAGACTTGAATCCTTTAGGTTCAATACAGTATCCAGCAGCATGAGCACCAAGTGGTAGAGGTGGCACAGACACAACAAAAACTCAGTGGAATGGGCACAGAAGGCACAGGAACAAGGAGGCAACCTGAGTTCAAGAGACACTGAGGGGGAGGTGCTGGCCTGCCTGCAACCAAACTGGGGGTAGTGAGGCCGTGGGAACTCATTACATCCTCCACACCCACTCCCCACATCTCCACGACTTGTTTGCCCCCATCTTGCCAACCATCCAAAAGAAATGAACAAACTCCACCCTTTCAGGATTTTCCCTCCTGCGCTTAACTATCATAAACAGATGCAATGCAGACTTACCAACTGGTTTGAGTTGCGGTTTGGGATACTCTCTGGATCCGGAGGAACGTTTTTGTGGTTCCCGCGAGGTCTGCTGGCATCGGGCACGGAGCCAAGGATGGGCATCGCTGCAAAGACACACAACGGATGCTTTCATTAAGTTCATTTTCATTGTTAATATGCCCAGTCGGAATTAAAACAGTAATTAGCAACGCACGGATATCCTTCCACTGACATCCAACAATTATTGTTGTCATTTTTTTCCTCCTAGATTTCTTTGGACAAGAGGCATGGTTGTGTAATATGTATAATTAAGGAAGTCATCCAAAGGGAGGGATTATGACATATTTGTGCTTGCTACCCAACGTTGGCACTACCAATATGTCTGAATCTGGTTGTACCACCACTGAGGAAGGACCGCTTGAAAGATGGCATCTTTTTGGGCATCTCAAATGTGATAATCGTGATCGCAGCAAACACGATTAACAATGTAATTTCTAATTGGTGCTGTATTTTTTCCATATTCGTCATGGCGAAACGTGGATATTCTAATCTTTCGGAGCTAATGAACTTTGGATAATCACCCTTTTATATTAATTCCATGGGGGATGTTAATTGTGAAGCGTCTTCATTACACAAATGGATTACAAAAAAAGAGGGCTTGCACGAGAGAGCAGAATGGAATGGGGGGTGGAGTGTGTGTGTGTGTGTGTGAGTGTCTGAGAGAGAGAGAGAAAGAGAGAGAGAGAGAGAGAGAGAGAGGGAAAGCAAGAACGGGGATATTTTTCTTCCTTCGTTATATGCCAGTAGTCAAATAATGCCACAGTACTCACAAACAAGCAGAGAAAAGCTCCTGCATTGCCAGTGATGTTCAAGTGCTCCCTATTGGAAAACCTGGTCTCTTTGCTCTCTGCCTGCTCTCTAGAGCACCAACTCTCACATATGAAGACTGCCTTTCCTGTTTCTGGATCTTACAAAATTGGAGCGAGAAGAAACCGTCCTGGAATCTAATTTCTCTCAAATTGGATACTATTTGTGTTATTCAAATGATTAGTGCACAAGCAGCATTGATCTTCATTAGACTGGTGTTGTTGGCGCCCAGCCGAAGCGGAATGCAGAGGAGACAACAGACACTGTGGCGGGCACTGGCTAATGTCCTCTGTGCTTAATCATCCTACAGCGGGATGGTTTTATGCATATTTCATTTGCATATCATTAAATCGCTAAGGCATACAGGCAAATGGCAGCGGAGAGCGAGGGACTGGAAACAGAAAAGCATAAAATATAAAGAGAAAAAAAGCGACTCATTATGCGATGACAATCTTCAAAGCTGTGTGCCTGGTGTCTGGCAACCTGCCAATTCGTTTAATTCAACATTAATTAAAAGAGTCAGAGAACTCAACCTTTCCGACACAGATTAATTGAGCACCTTACAATCTGTGCAAGGAGCCATCTCACATACAGTGAATGTGTGTTCACGTAGAACT
The DNA here is from genome assembly GCA_029875015.1 of Lepomis gibbosus. Lineage (NCBI taxonomy): Eukaryota > Metazoa > Chordata > Actinopteri > Centrarchiformes > Centrarchidae > Lepomis > Lepomis gibbosus. The sequence continues at coordinate 24,825 of JAPMOB010215076.1, forward strand.
AATTGATGTATGTGCATTTGTGAATGGAACAGAAATCATATTACTATCACGATTTCGGACTTTATGAAATATTTGCATGTGATCAGCTACTCGGAATACAAAAACATTGTTTAAATGAACAATTCATTGATAATATTGTGAGAGATCAAGTAAGGGTTTAAATGTTATACAAATAAGGGCAGAGCATTGCATTGACTGTTGGCAGCAGGTCCGTAGATACAGACTACGGACTAAAAACCTTCTTACATGATGGGAATAATTCAGTTATTCTGCTGTTCTATATCCTTACCATAATGTTCCTACACAAGACAACAACAAAAAAACTGCTTCACGTTATTCCTCACACAAACATACCCCAAAATCAACCACACAGCCAAACCTCAACCTGATTCTCGCTTTAGACTGAGGCCCATTATATTTAGATTAATTTGTGATAAATGAATCCCCCCTACACACACAATCGGGACATACAGTGAGATTCAACATTTTTGTCATTGCACAAGAAAACACCACCATTTAGAATACAAGAGGATGTAGTTAATGAAGATAAACACGCTGTGACCCACTTTATGTACTTTGAGAGTTCCAGTGGATCATTCCACCTCCTCTTAAATCAATCTAATTTCATGATTGAAAAATCTTAAAAGTATTAAAGGACACTGCGAAAAGCCTGTTTCTTAAGAAATCCTCCAAAGAAATCAGTTCCCAAATAAGATTTAGATTACTTTCAATCAAAAAGTTTCAACATAAAGAATGGAGCAAAATCTCAAATTCACTTCGTAACTGAACAAATCAGGTCTTATATAAAACAACACCCTGGTGAGGTGTGACATTAACAGCACGGAAAACAATAATACTGTGGTAAAATTTTACTCTACAGAGACTTGGATATCTAATTGCAGATCCTCCCTTTTCCAGGCATCCTTGCTTAATTCTTCCCCTATGCAAGGCAAATCCCCCCGAAGCCAGAATATTCAAATGAAGTGAGCTTCACGCCTCACACAATTAGCCATGTTTAGTAATTTGAGAAATGATTGCCGCAGGTGCCAGGAGGAGGGGCAGTACAGATGGCGAGCAGGCTGGCAGGGGAAACCCAGTGAAGAGGGTGGGTATTAGGCTGGCGCTTTGTAACCATGGCACATGCAGATGTCGCTGTAGTTCTTCCAAAAGCTTCTACCACCCGAGTGGGAGGGAGGTAACGAGGAACTCGTTTGGCATCACACACCTCCACCGTGCGTTTCTAAGGAGGAGTGTTTGTGTACAAGGTGGAGTGTGGGAAAGAGGCTGGCAGCCAGGACCCAGGGAGCTGACGTAGGTGAGACCACAGTTAGGGGAGATCCCGTATGCGGGAATGTGGATGCAAATAACCATGGTAAAGCATGGCAACATCAGTGAGGTGTCTGTGTAATTCTGAGCCTGTCATATGATGTAGACATTATGCAGAGAGGTGATATTAATATGCATGCGGGCCCTCTTTATTATGCAGTTAAGCATGAGTTAATATTGCCAAACTGTTCTGCCATGCTTTGGTTAGTGGCTGCGAATGTTATCTCTCTCTGAACAAACACAGCCCTTACTTCCACACCATCCTACAAAATCAATGTTTAATTATCAATCATATCCACACAGGTCAATTTGAAAAGGAGAGATAGAATTTCAAGTGACAAGCAGTGTAGTGCAATGGATTACAAAACTTACATTTGAGACTGTATCACAGTTTAAAGTTACGGATTGGATAATTTTTCAGATCAGCAAAAAAAGAAAGAAAGAGATACAAATGTAACTTTGTATACTATTTATTAATTAAGAACTAAAGAACAAGAAACAAGAACAAGAACCAAGGAACTTGGTCAATGGTCTTAGATGGACAATATTCAAGATGACCATTGTTTAAATAAAGTCTTTAAATAAAATATCCAATACTTAATTGTTAAAGTGCAACATGAGGCATGATAGCAGACATGAGCTTATAACTTAAAATTGTTTTTCAAAAAGATGAGGATGTCAACATTGTCTAAGGGAGGGTAGACCTCTTTGAAGTCACCATGTCCCCTGCTGTGTAGAACACCCTCTCACTAGGAACTTAAGTGCTAGGCACAGCAAGGTTGCATCTAAGATAAATAAGCAGTGGATTACCATCCACTGGAATGCTGCTTGCTGCCTGGCAGGATGCCACCTCTTTGATGGTGTTGGCAAAGGTCTCTCCTAGAAGCTCCTTTGGGGAGGAGATACCTCTGAAACTGTTCATGTCAGGTCTGTGGCTTGATGCCGCAGAAAAAAAATACTTGACTCATTTATTTTCATAGAACTGTAGTTGTGGCAATAACATTTATTTTACAAAAAATGATGATTTTAATAGCAATAGCATAGACAAGACTAAACTGAAGTATTCACTGTTATATTTCTTTTACCTTTTCAGTAGCCACAATCTCAGTGGTGAGATCCCTGTATGTTCTCTGGTGTAGGACGGGGTCTACATGAGACAGGGACTTGGACCCAACATATGTAAAGGTAGTCCTGTAGATTAAGAGGTATCTGGGGTCAGGTCCTCTCTAACAGCAGCCTAGACACCTCTAGTAATTGTGCTTTTCTTCCCACTTGGGGCCGTGGATTGCCGAATCCTTGTTTTCAGAGGTAGGATCATGAACACAGACGATGCAGTTTCAGTGTAACTGTTTTGAGGGCTTTGAGTAGCTGGAGGATGTCCTCTTCCACTTTCTCATCATCATCATCAGACAAGGTGATGATGCCTTTGATTTTTTTCCCAAAAGGTCTTGTCTTTCAGCGCAGACTATACAACAGCCTGCTGGTCAGGTTAGTGCTCCAACATGTCGTAAGTGGAGTTCCATCTTGTTGTGATGTCATTTCTGAGGGTGCGCGGGAGGATTTTGTAGCGTGGCTATACACATTCACTTTCACCGTATTTTTAAACCCTTTGTTTTCCACAACACAGTGTGGCTTTATGTTTGCAGCGACACACATCCAAAATGATTTTGTAATGGCTTTAGCCTGGTCTGGGGCTGCTTAAATGAAGTTATTGTTGGCACCAGGCCTTACTTGATGCGTGGCCGTGCTCGTATGGCTTTCTTGTTGCAAAAATACCTGCATACCATAACGGTTTTGACAAGGGCGCAGAATTTAGTAGGGGACATGTCCCTACCAATATCCAGTGAGTACAGAATTGTCCCTAGCAATAATTTTGATACAAATAATGAAATATAATCACTGTTGTCTATCAGTGTCTAGTAAATGCCCTTCTAGGGACGGGTGTTGATGCAAATTAGCATCTGCTATAAACATTGTGATACTTGAATCAGATATCTGTTCTCAGTTTATACATAAATAAAGACATGTATTTTGTACACAAACAGTTAACAACTTTCATTTTCTACTACAAGTCCTATGCCTTTGTAAGTTCTGAAAGATTATATTCTCCTTCATATGCCTCACAGTGGTTTGGTCCGCTGCCGAGTTTTTTCCAACCCTTAGTGACTTTATTTCTAAAAATCTCCCACTGGGAGATGTTTTTAATGACCTCCCAACAGTAATACATTACATTACATTTACTCTTGGTAGATCCCATTATCCATTGACTTACATTTGAGGAAAAACATACAAGGGTGGATACAAACTAAAAATCCTTGGGTTTTGTCCATCAATCTTCCATCATCATTATACTTTACAGGGAAGCCAAAATGCTCCCCTACATGCGACTTATGTGATGCGGTCGAGGTTTTTCCAGTTCTTCTGCTCTTCCACAAGCCTTGACTGTCTGGCTTTATTCTTTTTTCTTCTTTGCATCTGCACTTTATGACAATATACATGTACAAATATCTGTGTGTTACTGTTAAGTTAATTGATATGAAGACATAATATATTTTTCTGGTTGCACCAAAAATCAGCCAGACAGTCTGAATCTTTAGGGTATTCATTAGAATCCAATATAATGTCATGTTTACAAAAATGGAATATACAGTATATTTAGGATACATGATTCAGACATTTTTTCTGCTCCACCTCATATCTTGTAAGTCAGACCTATACCACGCTGGGTCAGAGTAACCTCACCTAAACATTTGCACAACCATGACGCTTCACGTTTTGGCTTATCATACAGGCATGGCGTTGGAAAGATTTGACTACTCCTGTAGTGAAATCGATGCACCTATGGGCATGAACTGCCTCAGCCAAACTAAAAATAAACGCTCAAAACCTCACTGAGCATGCAGCGCTGGGTATTTCATGGCTAAATCAAAGCCAAGATGTGAAGCAGGCAGCACTATCTCTTTAACCACTGTCTTGTCTAGGGTCCGCAGATTAATTGGTTCCTGGTAATTCTATCAGATGAGTATTAATACGCTGTCACTGAGGCAATGGAGGTGACCCACTGCATCTAGCTGGCTCTTCATAAACTAGCGTGAAGGTCAACTGTCAATCAACCTCCACAATATGATAATCGGGCTTTAAAGTCAGCATGAGGATGCCATTAACACCAGCAGTAATGGCTGATGAAAGAACTGTCATAACGGAAAGCCTCCAGGGATGAATGCTTATAGATTGGCTGGGAGCAGAGGGAAAGAGTGAATGTGCAATCTGTGAAATCCTGTCTTTGACATCACAGGTTCAGCTGTGGCACTGCACATTAGCTACAACTTTAGCCAAAAGCACTATGTAACTAGGAATATTTAGTGGTCTCTTTTGATTTCCTACCAATATCAAAATTGACTGTCAAAGCTGCAAAGTCTTCTTTTTTCAGTGAAACTTAAAGAGTAAAATGACCTTGCATTTGAAGGAAATGTCCAGTAGTAGGAAGTAGGAAGTAGACTGTGAGCTCACTCCCCTAACAGAGCAGTAGTTAAAGCATACTACGGCTGTCAGAGAGATAAAGATGTTCCATCAGAGTGTGACTATTCTGCACGGTCTGCTGAGTAGCTGCTGCCTGTTTGCCTGTTTCCGTGAGGTTAGACTTGACTGCCCATGAGAAACCGACTGTATACTAAACAGAATAGGCCATCCTATGGGATATAGTCACTAAATGCCCCTCCTGAGTCCCTCGTGCTCTGTGAGATTCTTTATGTGTATATGTGATTGTTGGCATGTGTATGATTCACTGTGTGTGCAATAGAAAGAGAAAAAATATTCGAGAAGCCTGCCATGGTCCCTGTCCAGGTCAGAGTTTAACAAAGGAGAAAGGGAAAGGAAGTGAGGAGGGAGGGAAGACAATACAGAGAGACTGAGGAGGGGAGGGGGTGCAACAGAGTGCAGGAGATGACAGTGTGAAAGAAATGGTGTGTCTATGCTGTGTCCCACAGGGCCTGCACTGGGCGGCTGGCAAGGGAGCCATTACATGCGTGTCTCTGACAGCTCACTCTCTCATTACAGCAGCAGACGGTTAACACCACCACTCTTACACCCCAGCTTTGTAATGCAGACTATATCATCACCCACCACACACACTAATTGTTTTAGTTGCTGCTTTGATATATAGTAGTGTTTTTAGTAATGTTTTTAGTCAATGAAAAATCATTTTAATGGCGGATAGCCACACTATGTGTTAAAAGAATCAACTTTCTTGCTTCTTTAAATTTGAGCCTGGACAACAGTTGATGTCTTTGCCCCAGTAAATATTTTGATAGACAAACTCAGGTCTGCTCAGGGTTACCACAAGAGATTTCAATTGATTTCTTTTGGATTATGTTTTATACTCAGAAAAATAATAAGCTTTATATTGACGATACATTAAATTTATCAAAATGTGTACGTATTGACATATTAATGACACTTTTTAACATCTGGACGACACAAATCTAAAGCTAATACTACACAATCAGGATATAGAAATATAGTATATAACAAGGATATAACTCTGTCAAACCACAGAAAGATCTGCAGCATCTTTAAATAAATCCAATTTGGGTTATCCATTTGCTAAACTGCTGTTAGATAAGGTGCTGCCCCAGCAAATACTGACAACCAAGCCAGAGGAAGGAGTTTGCAAACTCAAAAGCGCAGAGGTATTAGATACAATAGGAAAATCACATTGCCCAAATGAGCCGTTTGACTGACCATCCTGTGTGTCTGTATGTACAATGATCAAAGCCAAATGTTGCACTTTGTTTTAGTCATACAATTGCCTTTTTGAATGTGTGTACCTGGTAACGTTTATTTAGTTTAGAGTTAACTGCTCCTTAGAGTCCACTTCTGCTGTAGTTTTCATCACCCTGTCATTAGTGGCCTCTCCCACCCTCTACATTTTCTACCTCTTTAACCCTAGATTTCTTCTATCCATTAATCAGTCTGTAAAATAATATGCTGATTTTACTTGGCTTACCCCCATTACTCCCCCTCTCCCTATTACCCCTGTCTGTCTCTGCTTTGATAGCATTGTCCTGATGCACTTAAAGGCTGCCAAGATGATCTCGCAGAGCTCAACATGTTGTATAGGCAATACAGTACTCCCTAGAATGGGATGTTTCCCTTGACATATACCATACTGATCTAATAATACTAAAGTTCTGCTGAAACACTATGCCTGTGACACTGAAAACCTCTAGAAATTACACGTTACTCACAATTTACAGTCCTGTCAGGAGACAACCTGTCTGGTTGAAGTCTCCTCTGTCCCACCCACTCAAAAGGCTGTGAACGTGCTGAGAAAAAGACACAAAGCACTCATATGAATATAGCCAGGCACGCACACATGGACATGACCTCTGCTGGCTGTGGAAAAATTTTGCTGCCTCCACACTTTATTGCTAAAGGGCAATGACAGACTTAATTGGACTGCAAAAGACATTTCTTCAAGACTTTTTGGCAAATCCAACAGCTAAGGTTATGAGGACTGCTCAAAAGAATGAGTAAACTTTGGATCTGTATGCATTTGTAGCTGTTTAAGAACTGTGTGCGTTAGTCAACTCATTGATACAAAATCTTGGTAAATAAAGCAGACAATTTCTACATGGAACTGTCTGCTATCCATTCCAAATCTTTTGAAACCTGCCATTTCAGTGAAAAAATCAAAACAAACAAAACATGCACACACACACACACACACACAAAAAATCATATTAAAGCTAGCTGTATATTATATAGATATAGATATACATATATATATATATATATACATACATATATATACTCACACATTTACTGATCATGTCAACAGATCAACAGTCATTCTTTTTGTTAAAAAGTTGGCAAAGGATTACAAGTTTACCTTTTAGATCTTAAATCGAAGTAGTTAAGACTTCAGTTTCACTGTAGATGATGGCCTTGTTTGAAAATGATTGACACAAGAGACTTGTAATAATGACCTTGAGGCCCATTTTCATTCCCACAAGCCATAGACATAAAGCAACGTTTTCAGTGGAAATCTGAAGAATTACCATGATCACGGCTAGAACAAAAAGAGGAAATGTGCCTTTTAGAGCTAACAGCCTTTTATGCCCCTTACTTCTAAAAACTTTTTTATAGAAATGCATTTTTCTTGTGGATCGACTCAAGGGAGAAGCTTCATTAAAATGAAATGCATACTGTGTGTTCCTTATATTTCTGAATGCGGTGGACTGGAATATAAGCCAATCTCTGCGGGAACTAAAAATTCAGATTTCTCATGGCCAAAGCACTTGTTTCAGCTTTGTTAGAGTGCTATGCTCTTGCCTGCCGGCCATCACACTAGTCACAGTGAAGCAGAGGTGTAGACAGAAAAAAAGGGGGAGAAATATGTACAAGGGACAATAGGGAGAGGGATGATGGGTAAGGGTAAGAGAGGGGTCCAAAAAAGTAAAACTAAAAGGTAGGGAGGAGGTGAGACGGAACTATTTAGTGTAGGTCACATGGAAGAAACATAACAGGTTAAACATAAAATGATGTAAGAATGGTTTATAGAGCAGCAAAAACTTAGCATGAGTCAGATTCATGCCACTTTGAATATGACACCAATGATCAGCTGCACTTTAACCAGCATAATGCTTTTGCAAAAACCTGTTGTACAATGAGGGGCGAAGGCTCTATCTTTCGCACTAAGACTTGGATGAAAAATATAAAGGGGAGAAGAAGAAGATGCTGAAGGTGTCTAGAAAAACTTTTACTCTCAATTTATCAGACTCTTTATACTTGAAAACAGCATGTTATCTAACTCAAACATTTAAAAGTAATTTGCTAAACATTGGAAAAGTAAAAATTGGCAAGGCCAGTGTTTTTGATACTTTAGTCATTATTGCTTTAAAAAGTGATTTTAGCAGCAGGGTGAGATGTGGCAATCATATTGAGGCAATGATTTGCCCACTCTGACAACACTTGGCAGAATATAGTGGTGGTGTGGAAAAAACAGTTGTACGGTGGTGAGTATGAGTATGAAAATCAGAAAACAGTGAGGGCAGTAGAGAAGAGCATTTAAAATGGTGGCACATAGGAGTGATGCAGACTACAACACAACAGAGACATATGTACTAGGATCTACTGTGATTGAAGTTGTAGTGAGGATAGAATGAGAAAAATTAACAAGACAAACATCCCGAAGACAGAGACAAGAAAATGAGATAAGAAAAAGTAAACAGATACATCTTAACACTTAAAATAAACTAGCTGACTTCTAGTTTGGGAGAAACAGCGCCCTGATGTACAGCAGTCACAGGAAACACTGATATCCCTGGAGGCCTGAGGTTCCTGGGACAAAGTAAAACTGAGGTTACTTTGAACGAGCATTTGCGTTAGAATATAGAACTTTGACATTTATATATATACTTACATGATATACTGCATGAAACAGAATAAGTCATACCTTATGGAGAGGGAAATTAATACCTTAAGATTCCTAACACCTGGCAAAGTAATATTTCACCAAAACTGTTCTCTTTCTTCAACTGACTGTGAATAATATAAACCGGATGGTTTTAGACGTTAAAATATATGAAATTCATTAGGGCTGAAACGATTCATCGATTAAATTGACTAATTTGATTACTAAAATGCATCGACATAAATTCTTTACATTGAGGCTTCGTTTAATTCATGTAACTATATAGCACTCTGTTTCACATGCGCATTTATGACCATCGCACATTGCGCTTACACTGTGTGAACACGACGTGATTATGCCGCAAGGGCTGAACGATAAATTGTTTTCAAATCGAAACCGCGATTTGAAAGAACACGATTACCTAATCATGAAGACGGTGATTAAAATGTAGGTAATAATACAGCGCATCTGTTTTAAACAGTCATGCAGTAACAAATTTATGCCGTTGTCGTCCTTGTGTAAGAGATTTTGCTGGCCAATCTCAAGCACTGTGCTCCTCCTGTTACGTTCCTACTCACCAGTTAGAGCGGGCACAGGGCGTATACATTTTACAACAACAAACGAAACTGGAGGAAAATGTGTTAATGGCGCCAACCGAACTGACACAGGCAGTTGGCGTGGTTTTTGTCCATCATCAACTCACACTGAAGTGAGTCGATATTGACTACTGCCTATATACAGCGTGTTAGCCTGGAAAACCCAGGTGTTTTCTAACATTAACTTAGCTCTCCTTATTAGCTAGGCTCCTTACATGCTTGCTAATAACTTTTTTAAGCTGGTTCTCAGACATCAACAGCATTGTGTTGGACAGATTTGTGCAGCTGTGTTCATGAGGGAGAGGGAGAGAGTGAGGGACGGGTGAGCGAGAAAGTGAGAGGGATGAGCGAGAGGGACGAGTGAGGAGAGGGACGAATGAGCTACCTGCGTCTGCTAATCCATTCTTTCCCCCATATTCTTTTGTCTTTATAAGTGGTATCTTCACGTCATGGTCACACAGCGTAAGCGCGATGTGCAACAGTAATAAATGTCGGTGTGAAACAGTGTGCTATGTAGTGTTGATACAAAGAATTTGCGTAGACACATTTTAGTAATCGATTTAAATTGATGAATTATTTCAGCCATAGTTGCACCACATATTTTCTAGCAGCTACAGCTTGGTCAGTTTTTGAGGGCCTTTGATGAACTGGCTGTACACAAATAATTGCTACAAATCAGGGAGAGGTATCCAAATAAAAATCACATTGTTGTGTGGAAGTAGTATTCTAGATAAAAGTGAATGGAAATAATATGGATTTCTACACTGTCTAGTTTGTAAACAACAACATTGCTAATTTGTCAGTGCCTTCCTAAACATCCGATATGATGTTGCAAAACCACTTTACAAGCGCAACATCATTTACTGGTGTCTTCCGTTTGGGTCGTATTTAGGCTACACTCAACTTTGTAGTTGGCAATTTTCTCTTGAGTTCTCATATAAGCCAATGTTTGCAGACTACAATTTACTTTTTAATAACTCACTTGTTATTCCTAAACTTGCCACTGAAATAAATAAGTAAATAATACCCAAATCAAGCTTTTTGTTTTTTAAAAAGGCACCAAGGAAATATCCTTTTTTGTTGTCAAGACAGTGTCTCACAACTTAAACCACATGAACAGCAACCATAATGTGCTATGGTGGGAGTATATATGATGTTTATTTGATACTGTTGATGCATGATGAAAGCCCTAGCCGCAAGAGGTTTTCTAGGAACCAAAATAACCATAATATTTATCATCAATCAATTAATAGTAAATGTCAATATATACAGTAAAATATGATAAAAATAGGTGTTGTCACTATATCAATATGCTTTTCTCACAGAGAACATGTTGACATAGCAAACAGAAGTGTAGCTAAATACATTACTAATGGCTTCAGTTGTGCCAGTTTCAAATTTCCGCTATTGTGCATGCTGGCTCGCTGGAATGGGCTACTTGGACATATAAAATAAAACAGAATATTTTTCTGAATGAAATTTGCCCACAAATCTAGCATAACAGGTAGGCTTATATAGTACTTTATAGGGGTGTGACGTGATCTTGTGGGATAACGCAAAATTAAAATGTGACAAGAGATCTCACAAGGTTGTAAGCTTTCTTGCAAGACTCACACAGTTGATATTTTTTCACATGCCACACATGAATTTTCTCATATATTGGAAAAACAAATGTATAACTCATCAAGTCAACTAGCGGAGCAAATCAACTCCACCCAGCTGATGCGACACCGGCACACACCGTGATAGTAATCAAGTGAACATGCTCTCACGCTGTCAGTAAGGTAATACTCAGCAGAGTATAGGGCAGGTAGACTTTTATTGACTATTATGAATTCTCATCAAATGATGACCTTAGTCTTGTACTATTAAGCCATTTTTCTCTTCATGTCAGAGAACACATATATGTGGAAGAGATTTTGATGAAAGCTTTGAACATGAGCCGAAAACCGGATGAAACACAGGAGCTACTAAAATCCTGGAGTTTATAAATGAATTAAAATTACAAAGTAATTTATCATTGAGGTGCAAAAAGGTGCCACAATCACTTTTAAAGAGCTTCCCCAAACAAAAGACGCAAACTAAATCAGGGAGTGTGCTGACTCAGCGGGAAAGATAAGAAATGAGAGAAGTTGACCTACCGGAGAAACACATCAGAAAGCAACACAGAATGCCTGACAGCCTTACAGCATTATATTCTGTTATAGTTTAAGATTTTCAGTTTCAGAATTGTCACATGCCATCTGAATTTTGTGTTTGTATTTACATAAATAAAAACATTTCCACCATAAATTGGTGCAGAAATATTTACTAGCAAGCAAGAAATTAAGTGTTTAATGCTCAAAATTTCCATATAATTCAGCATTAAAGACATCTTCTTAAAATCTTGTCCCGTCTCTATCTTGTGTACCCAATATCATGCCTTGTCTCGTCACACCCCTAGCAATTTAGGACCAATGATTATGCTGATGATCACATTTCATGAACACCTACTCAAGGTGGATCCACACATGTGCAAAATACAAACAAAAACTATACTAGAGAAAAAACATAGGCTACTTGATTATAAATAGGGTCCTAGCAATACCTGGCAAGGAAAGATCACAAACAACTCCTTGCACATGCATTTACGGGTAGGAACTAGACGATGTGTTAAAAGCACAGAAGACCCATTACCACGTGGCACATTACATCATTTAATAGCAGCACCACAGCAAATATTAAAGCAAAACAAGGGCCTATGATACAGAACTCTTCTTTATATCCTCCCTACAAGACCCAGGACTAAATTGCGTTTTCCCAGCACTGTTTTGTAATTTGAAACATCCATCATTTATTATTAAAGAAAAGAAATAAAGGGAAGAAAGGGAAGTTCTGCCTTTGGCAGCATCAAGAACCCCTGTACTAAACCACCACCCACCACTTCCCACACCCTTAACCTTTCAAAGTATGTAACATTTTATGCTCAGAAAAGGTCCATGTGATGGCATGGATTTTAAATGTTTAAAATTCTGCATTTAGGTCTTCTGTTACTTTGATGTTTCAATCAGTGTTTGTTTGACAGTCAGTATCAAATGATTGCCAATACATTAGTGCCATGGACATCTTTATGTTGAAATAAAAATCCTATTGCTGCGGACATAGTTTTAAAACAGTGTTTACATATTGAACTTTATGCACTAATATGATGTAATATTAAATTCATTTAGGTCTGCTGAATGATAGTTTCACCATGTTTTGTATATTCTGAATAAAAATATCCAGTAAAATCAAGTCTCTGTGAAAAACCACCAATGGAGTAAGAGAACTTTTCATTCCACAACCTTGTATACCTCCATGCCAAAAGCCAGCATCTATTTGTAGGGGCCATATCATCTATCAGCAGGGAGTTTGTATACTGTTTCTCTAAGGAGCCTGCCTGTTTGAGGAAAAGGAAAATGTATTTAATTTTTTCTCCAAACTTATTGGGTTTTAATGATAAGTTAGCATAAAGACGTAGGAAAGATTTATATGGTAATGCATGCTGAGACAGCAATGTATATGCATCTGCACGATGGGTATGTCATGTCAGACAGGAAAAGGTGACGGACACACTGCTTTGAACCCCCCCACTGAAACAGAAGGTGGTGGTGCATCTCTCAGAACCACCCAGGAAATCCTACGTATTAAAAGCTCCTCCAAGTCCTTTTATAATCCTTCTCTGTATTATCAGTATGTTGCAGCTAAGTGTCGCAATTAGGCCGGCCTTTTTCATGCAAATCAATTTGACAGCACAACAATCAGTTAGTTATGCTAGCTCCTGCTCTCTCATTCTCCCCTCTCTACCCCTTCGCTCCCTTGCCCTCTCCCTGCCTTCTACCTCATTTTCTATGGCATTTGCAGAGGTTGCTAAATTTGCATTATTTATCATATAAGGTTAGAATATGCACCACTCAGGGCAAGAAAATATGGTGGTTATTAGCACAGTATTACAAATGTTAAATACAAAATGCTGTCATTTGGCCTCACTCATGCTTCAGTGCATCCCTAAAATATAACGGGATATATAACGGGATCATACTGCATTTTAACTATTCAAATCAAACATGGGATGATGGAGGAGGGACCTGTTCATAGCTCATGTTAAAAAGACTCATTTAAAGCCAAGTCAGTTCTAAGCACTGGAGTTTCACTGGTCTCCATATTGCGCCCGCTCTTTCTCTGTGTGTAGAGTCCAGATACCAAGCATCCAGGTATCAATTTACTAAAAACATGGAGGCAGCAGCCATAATTGACAGGTGGCACTACAGTCTCAAGTCTTGACAGGATTTTAGCCTAACAACATTCAAACACAGACACACACCTACACTGCATGACTGGCTATCATAAATGTGCATGTGTTAAAGGCTACTCTAGCAGTAGGTTCCGTATAGAGGGTATGCGCATGATGTCACAGAACGCAGTTACGCTCACTGAGTGGCAGAAAGACGAGCAGCAGTGTTTACTTG